>CM044006.1:52753540-52823540 GCA_024085815.1 Flaveria linearis
TATCTATCTATATATATATATACATATACGTATGTATATATACATGTATATATATATATATATAGACACTTATATATATACGCATATATACATATATACGTATGTTTATACACATATATACGTATATATACGTAAATATATGTATATATACGTATATATATCTATATATTTTAGATACGTATATACATGTATAGATACGTATATATATATATCTATATATATACGTATAGATACGTATATATATATACATATATATGTATAAATACGTATATATATACGTATATATACGTATATATATACGTATATATACGTATATATATACGTATATATAGATATATATACGTATATATACGCATATATATCTGTATATACGTATATATATACGTATATATATATACGTATATATACGTATATGTATATATATACGTATACGTATATATATACATATATATACGATATATACGTTTACGTATATATATACACGTATATATATGTATATATATACACGTATATACATATCTATATATTCGTGTGTATATATATATATATATATACACACACACACGTATATATATACACGTATATATATAAATCTGTATATATATATATATACGTATATATATAAGTATATATATATACGTATGTATATACCTATATATATACGTATATATAGATGTATATATATACGTATATATATACGTATATATACACGTATATATATACGTATATATATATACACGTATATATATATACGTACATATATATACGTATATATATACGTGTATATATATATACGTATATATATACGTGTATATATATATACGTATATATATACGTGTATATATACGTATATATATACGTGTATAGATATATATATACATATATATATACGTATATATATATAGTGTATATATATACACTTATATATATATACGTATATATATGTATATATATATCTATACACGTATATATATACGTATATATATACGTATATATATATATGTGTGTATATATATATATACGTATATATATACGCATATATATATATATATATATATATATACGTATATATATACACATATATATATACGTATATATATACACGTATATATATATATATATATATATATATATATATATATATATATATATATATATATATATATATATATATATCTATATATATATACGTGTATATATATATATATATCTATATATATATATACGTATATATATACACGTATATATATATATATATACGTGTATATATATACGTATATATATATATATATATATATATATACACGTGTATATGTATATACGTATATATATATATATATATACACGTGTATATGTATATACGTATATATATATATATATACGTATATACATATACACGTGTATATATATATATATATATATATACGTATATATATATACACGTGTATATATATACGTATATACAAAATCCGCTCACCTTTTGCCTATCCTAGAAGACTATAAAATGGATAAGCTGGCAAGGTTGTACATCGAAGAGGTCGTGACACGGCATGTGGTGCCGGTGTCAATCTTATCCGACCGCGACAGTCGATTCACTTCAGGATTTTGGCAAATACTACAAAAAGCGATGGGCACTCGATTAGATATGAGTACTGCCTATTACCCACAAATAGATGGCCAAAGTGAACGAACTATACAAACATTGGAAGACATGCTCAGAGCTTGTGTAATCGATTTTGATGGTAGCTGGGACACTCATCTACCGTTGATTGAGTTTTCTTACAACAACAGCTACCATACAAGCATTGGATGTGCTCCATTTGAGGCATTGTACGGGAGGAAATGTAGATCCCCAGTTTGTTGGGCTGAAGTTGGTGAGAGCCAGCTTACGGGCCTAGAGATCATACAAGAGACAACTGACAAAATTTTCCAAATCAAAGACAGACTAAAAGCTACAAGAGATCGCCAAAAGAGCTATGCCGACAATCGTCGGAAGCCTCTGGAATTCGATGTTGGAGATCACGTTTTACTCAAAGTCTCTCCCTAGAAAGGGATTGTACGATTTGGAAAGAAAGGGAAGTTAGCCCCTCAATACGTAGGACCATTCGAGATTACAGAAAGAATCGGTCCGGTGGCTTACCGATTGAGGTTGCCACAAGAACTCAGCGGTGTACATGATACTTTTCACATGTCGAACCTCAAGAAGTGTTTGGCAGACGAGTCCTTACACGTACCAATTGAGTAAATCAAGATCGACGAAAAGCTTAATTTTATTGAGGAACCGATCGAGATCATGGACCGAAAGGTCAAACGCTTAAGGCGCAGCAAGATACCGATCGTTCGCGTGAGATGGAACTCCAAGCGAGGACCAGAACTCTTGTGGGAACAGGAAGATCAGATAAAGCTTAAGTATCCACATTTATTCGAGAATGACGCTCTTGGACCTAGCACCAGTTGAATTTCGGGACGAAATTCTGTCAACTGGGGGATACTGTGACATCCGTCACTTCAAGGTCCGTCATTTAACATGAAACTTCGTTAACTATCCTTAGAGCATTCATTTTTCGTTTTCATAGATTATTCGTGAGGACATCCTGTTTGATTTGTTTGTCGTTTCATTGGTATTATCAATAATTGCAATCATATCATCCAAAACACTCACGAATATCACAACCGACATCACTAATTATATTATGTTATATAATATAAACAACATTAAATACATCCTTATAATTGGTATAACGCGCGTATCAACGTCGTTTTCAACCGAAACAAGTTTGGCGATTCGGGGGTTAAGTGCAGGGACTAAACTTGACATTTGCCAAACTAGGGCTGGGTATAAATACTCCACACCAGCCCTAGCCTTCACACTTTTTCTTCTTCTTCCTGATCTTCATCTCCATCGCTCTTCTTCATCCATGCACCTAGGACTGCCCCGTTTTCTTCGTGTTTCCATCGATTAGACTACTACCACATCTTAGACATCACGTTTCAAGCAGGTAGACACCCTCGGTTGTCCATTTTTGCTCGATTTTACTGCTGCGTTTTCTAGGGTTTCGGGTGTTCGGGTTCATCCGAGCACATGAGGTCGTGTGGGCTTGTGTGTTGCGTTCCAAAGTGTGTTTCTTGTCTAGACATGTTAGATGTGTGTTTCTGGAAGTTCTTGGGGTGTAAAACGAGTGCTCGGAGCAGCTGGACGCTGCTCTGCACTTCAGCAGTCGCGATCTTACTGTTCAGGCGACTGGGTCTTCCAGGTGACTGGGCCGTGCAACTGAGTGAGTCGTGCGACTGAGTCTATGCGTCTAAGTCTATCGTGTGACTGAGTGGTGCGACTAGGGTGAGTCGTGCGACTGAGTCCATTCGTATGTGTGTGTCGTGCGATTGAATGCATGTGATTGAGAGTGCGTGCGACTGAGTCAATATGGATGATTGTGTGCAACTGTGTGTATCGCACGACTGAAGATCCAGTCGTACAAATGAGAGTTCAGTCGTACGAATGAAGCTGATTCGCACGACTGAAGGCTGAATCATGCGAATAGAAGGTTGAGTCGTGCGTCTGGGTGCTGTGTGGTACGACTGAGTGCTTAGTCGCACGAATGGGAGTTCAATCGTACGAATGAAGCTGATTCGCATGACTGAAAGCTGATTCGTGCGAATGGAGTGTCCAGTCGTGCGTCTGGTCTTGTCGTGCGAATGGAATCATTGTGTGTGAAGTTTTTGTTAGATCTAGATTGTATAGGGCTAGATCATTTTTGTATAGGCTTAGTACTTGAATCAAGTATTGTAATTAATATTTGTAGCAGTCAATATATATATATATATATGTGCTTTGAATCTATAGGTTAACCCATATATATATGTGTGTTGATTTGTGACTTGACAGGGAAAAACAATATACTTGGACGGATTCCTGAAATTGACCAAGTGTAAGAAACATCTACGGATGAACATTATTGTTAATCCGTAGATATATTTCTTACAAGATCAAATGACCAAGTGAATGTTCCTGCGGATGATCAAGGACCATGAAGTGAAGACTCCTACGGAAGAAGGATTTCCTACGGAAGAACAACACTTCTACGGAAGACCAATTCATCTATGGAAGAACATTAGTTTTGCAGACAACAAAGCTTCAGCGGAAGAACATTATACTTGTGCGATTGCAAATACCAAGAAGTCAAACAAGTCAACACAATCAATAACAAATCCCGAGAGATCCGGTGTTTCCTTAGCCGACTCAAACCATCTATAAATACGAGTCCTAGGTTTCACATCTCGGTGAACACAATCAATCAATATTACGGCTGTCAAGAGTTACATCATTGTGCAACCCTAGCTGCCGTCACATCAACATCAACATTATTCGATTCACTGAATTCGTTGTTCATAGTTATTAGTTATTATTCTTTTGTAATCATTGCTTTATAGTTAATGAAATACATTTGAATAATTATTGATTTCGCATTTATTGTGTTTCTGTGGTTGTGTTCATCATTAATCATTAAAACAATTAAACGTCAATTAGTGATAATTCCGCAATCATTAAATTGATTTATTTTAATACTGATAATTCCTGAATAGAGATCCTTGGATTCACAGGTGGTATCAGAGCTTTGGTGCTCATTGATTTAGATCAATTGATCTATCAGTATTAAAATTGTTTAATTGATTTTCAAACAATTAATTCAACAACTTGTCATTCAGCAAGCATTCTCTCATTGCTTGTTTGATTTAGATCTATATTCAAATCAATTGAATACTAGATCTGAGTTTTTGATAAATCTGTCAATTTTATCATTTAATTCATACTTATACATCAAACATGAGTACTTTTGATGGAGGATCTTATCAACCGCCAAAGTTGGAAACCAAAGCTGATTTTAAATCTTGGAAGATCAAGTTCAGGAATCATGTGAACTACACAGATTCTGACTTGTGGGAGTCCATCACTCAAGGTCCTTATATTCCACCCACTCTTGGGCCGGATTATAATGACAAGAATCAGCCAATCAGCACTAAGGACTTGCCACCTGATGATGTCAAGAAGGTCAAAGTCGATATTAAAGCATATAGCTTGCTTAGTATGGCTTTGCCAGAAGAAATCTTGATCAGGTGTGAGAATTACAAGACAGCAAATTCCCTGTGGAAGATACTTCACACTCTCTGTGAAGGGAGTGATGAGATCCGAAGCATAAGGAAAGACACCCTTAGATCACAATATGAAACTTTTCATCATATTGAGGGTGAATCAATTCCTCAGCAACTCCATAGATTTATGCAACTTGTTACTGAGATGAACATCTTGGAGTTAAAATATACTACTAAGGAACTGAACAAGAAGATGATCCACACTTTGCCTGAAAGTTGGAAGCAAACAGTCTCCATGTTCAAGAACACCATAGATCTCAAGACAACTGGTCTAGATGCATTGGTTGCTAAGGTTAAAGCACTTGAACTGGATGAACAATCAAGAAACAAGAGTGTGAGAACTCATGTCTCACCTTATCACTTCAAGGAAACCAAAAATGCTGGAAGTGCATTTATCTCTAATAATGAAGGTGATAACTCTTGTACTTTGAGTGATGATGAAGAGGAAGTAAGTTTTTATGCATCCAAACCCACTAAGAAATCATCTCAAAGTAAAAATCAAAAGGAAAAGGGAAGATCTGAAGAGAAAAAGAGACATCAGCAACTGCAAACTCTTCTTTACATAACAAACAGTCAAAACCAATAACTGTGATATTGGATTCCGAAAAAAAAAAAGCAGCCTTTGCAGCTTTTAGTTCTAGCTTTCAAGCATATCTTGGAAGTTCACTTACATCAGCAAACATCTGTCAGCAAGACTTGGAGGAACTCCCTCCTGATGTAGTAGAAGAGATGGATCTACAATGGCAGATGGCAATGATTGCTTACAGAGCTAAGCATATCTGCGGAGAAATAAAAATCTGGCAGCAGCAAGCAAAACATCAAAGATTGGTGTTGATAAGTCAAAAGTCAGATGCTTCATGTGCAATCTCTATGGTCACTTCTCTAGAGAATGCAACCAACAATCATCTCTGCAGTATCAGCAGCAACAGCAACAAAATCAGCAGCAACAACACTATCAGAATCAGCAATCAACCTCTCCAAGATCTCTTCATAGACAACCTCAGCTAACATCCCCACCAGCCACAAATACATCAGCTGGACCAAGCAATTCTAAGGAGTCAGGGCTGATCATACTTCAAGATGGAACATGTGACTGGAGTATGTATGAGAAGGAAGTGTTAGAGGAGAATCAAGCATTAATGGCGCATATGGAAAACAAAGTTCCTCTATGGCCAGAGAGGTAAAAGACAGGTTATGTTCATCATCATGTGTTGAGGAAGTTGAACGATATAGAGTCCATGCTCAACAATTGGCTGATAAAGTAAAGGAAACTATGATTTTAAATGAATCACACTTAAGAGAACAAAAATTATATCAAATTAAAATCAGTTCTTTACAAAAAGATTTAGAAAAATATGTTTCTGAAAACTACAGCCTAAAAGCCCAAGTTGAGCATCTGACCACTTCCTTAACAAAATCCATGGCTGATCATGCATCCACTGAAGTGAAACTTCAGAAGTTTCAATTATCATCTCAACAATATGAGAAGTTGCTAAACTCTCATATTGAATCAAAGAACAGGTCCCGGTTGGAATATAATGTTGTTGCACCACCTATTAATGATAACTACACACCTTTACCTGAAACAATGACTAACAATTTGTCAAATCATTTTGTGCAAAGCACCAAAATTGATATAAAAAACAGTCATGCAAACATCTATGAAGCTGAGATAAGTGAAACTGAATCTACTGAATCTGAATCACTTAAACATAATGAATCAGATTTTGATAAATATGATGACTTGGATGATTCTGATGAACATGATACTGATCAACTGAACATTGGTAAGAATGTTCAAGTTGAAACTGGTCTTCTGCGGGTTCTTGAAGAATCTAAGCTGCAGTATCCTCCAAAGCAACGAAACATGCTGAAGGCTATCTGCAAGAGGATTGCTGAATTGAATGAAGGACTTCAAGAACTGAACCTTCACAAAGTTGTTAGCTGCGGATCAAGTGCTGAGATACCTTTGTCTTCAAAGAAAGGTAAGAAACAACAAACTTCAACAAAGCAAAAGAAAAATTCAAGTGTTGAAGATCAGCGGAAAAAGAAATCTGAAGAATCCGTAGAACATCTGCGGAAAGCAAAGTTGCCAAGTCCGTAGATCATCTGCGGAAGGCAAAACTACTGAATCCGCAGAAAAGCAACAGAGGAGAGAAACTGATTCTGCGGACGAGGTAATAAGAGAGACCAACAAACATGCACAGAAAAAGCTAAATATCAAGCAACAAAAGGCAGCCAAAGGCAAACAAGCAACAGTTGATGATGCTCCTAACAAAACAAGAAGAAATCAACTGATGCTTCAGCAAGTGAGAAAAAGAACAATAAAAAGGATGAATCTGAAGAAAATTCAGAAAAATATTGCAAATGGTGTGATATGAAGAATCACAATACAGATGAATGCTATTTCAGCAGCTATTGTTCCATTTGCAATATGAACAATCACATGACTGCTGATTGTTACTTCAACAAACACTGTGCCATATGTGACAAAAATAACCATTCAACTCAGGAATGTTATTTTAATAAGAAGAACAAGAAAAAGAGCAAAAAGAAGTCACAAGATACATCATCCGAATCAAATTCTCAATCCTCAGTAAGTGACAAAGAGACAAAGATCCAGAAAGGTCAACAAAAGCCAAAGAAAGGATCATCTGTTGCGAACAAGACTTTGAGGAAGAAAACACCAACACAGGCTAAGACACCTCACAAAAAGGTGGATCTGTCTGATAAACAGACTGAAGTAGTTGATGGTTTCTTTGACAACTTTGCAAAAGGAACTCCTGTGTCTCAATCAAAGCAGAAAGATGAAGAAACTTTCAAAACTACAGGATCCTCTTCAAAGTTAAGATACCAACCAAAACAAGCCACGTTGAAGAAAGACTCAGACAAGCATGAAGACATCCAGAAACCTGACTCATCTTCAACAGAATCATCCTTACCACCATCAAATCAAAAAGAAACAACTAATACTGAAACTTCAAGATTAATTCATGAAGGAGTAACTATTGTTGACACATCTGGCAAACCCAAGACAATTAAGCCTTGGGTTGTCAATCCTAACTAATTTCTTTTTGTGTGCAGGAACAATCATGGAGAGCTGACAACAAGTGGTATGTTGACAGTGGTTGTTCCAGACATATGACAGGCAACTATGGACTTCTCCATGACTTCAAACATAAACATGCCTCTTATGTGGCATTTGGTGGGGATAAGAAGGGAGGTAAAATTGTTGGTGAGGGAATGGTAACTAATGGTGTTTTAACATTTGAAAAAGTAAATTACTGTGAAAATTTGCAGTATAATTTACTTAGTGTTTCCCAAATTTATGATCAAAATTATTTAACACTATTTGATAGCACTAACTGTTACATTATTAAGCCAGGTTTTACATTTCCTACAGACTGGATCCTTCTTAAAGCATCAAGAAAAGGCAACACATATATCTTGGATATGAATAACACAACACTCACAAATCATGAGACATGCCTGTTGTCTAAATCTTCAGAAGATGAATCTCAACTGTGGCATAGAAGGCTTGTCCATTCCAACATGAAGAACATGAATAAATTGGTAAAGAATGACTTAGTCATTGGATTACCAAAGAAAGAATTTCATTGTTCTAATCATTGTTCTTCATGTTATAAAGGAAAACAACACAGAGTGTCTCATAAATCCAAAACAATTAACACTAACACTACACCACTCAAATTGCTTCACATGGACCTCTTTGGTCCAACCAATGTGCTGAGCATTGGAAAAAGGCAATATTGTTTGGTGATAGTAGATGATTTCACTAGATTCACATGGGTCTTCTTCTTAAAACATAAGAGTGAAACATCTGAAACATTAATGGACTTTATGATCAAGATTGAGAATCAACTTGATTTAAAAGTTAAAATCTTTAGGAGTGATAATGGAACTGAATTTGTCAATGCTGATCTGGATTCTTTTTGCAGGAATAAAGGGATAGCAAGACAATTCAGTCCCCAAGAACTCCACAACAAAATGGAGTGGCTGAAAGAAGAAATAGAACACTCATAGAAGCAGCCAGAACAATGCTAGCTGATTCTCAGTTGCCCATTACCTTCTGGGCAGAGGCTATGAATACAGCTTGCAATGTTCAAAATAGAACATTAATTGTCAAAGAACATAATAAAACACCTTATGAACTCTTATTTAAAAGAAAACCGTTTATAAGATATCTTAGAGCTTTTTGGTGTCATGTGTCTGTTTTGAATACTAAAGAACAATTGGGAAATTTTTTTGAAAAAGCCTATGATGGTTTCTTTGTTGGATATTCATCCACTTCTAAATCATATAGGGTCTATATTCCAGAACATAACATAGTTGAAGAGACTCCCAATGTTTCTTTTGATGAATCCATGTTTACTACAAATGTAAAAGGATCATCTTGGTTATTTGATATAGATGCATTAACTAAATCATTTAACACTGGTTATCTGATCAATGCCAGTGCTGCGGATACATGCTATCCATTTGTACCTCCAAGTTTGAATGAAGTGCCTCTAACAGCAGATCCACCAAGGGCACAAGCTTCACCTGGACCACAGCCAGATTGTGCATCCATAGAAGTAAATTCTTCATCCCTAGCTCATGTAAATACATCAGCAGATGCATCAGTATCCGCAGATGTAAATCCTGCCTCAGCTGCTGAACTAAGGGATGAAGAGGAGGTGTTGAATCAACAAACCATGCCTGCAACTCAACAATGTTCATTCGTAGATGGTGATGTATCTCCAACGGAAGTACAAAATGCCTCCGTAGATGTTGCAGTTACTCCTGCGGAAGAACAAAATGCTGCTTCCGTAGAACTTCCTGCGGAAGAAGACAACCCAGCAGCAACTCATACACAAGCTGATCCAAATGACCATGAGCCTTTTGATTACTTCATCGACTCAACTTCTCAGCTGACTCCATCTGCTTTAATGGGTTTCTCAAACTTAGACTTCACAGTTCCAGTTGATGCTGTATCAACAAGCAGAATTCACAAGTCTCATCCAACAGACAATATCATTGGAGACCTGAATGCACGAACTACAAGGAGCAAAGGAGGTGTGGCAAACATTTGTTTGTTCACCTGCTTCTTGCCCAAACAGTTCCTGCAAACATTACAGCTGCTCTAAAGGAGAACAGTTGGATTGAGGCTATACAAGAAGAACTACAACAATTCAGAAAACAGAAAGTGTGGACTCTTGTAGACTTGCCTACAGGTCAACATCCAATTGGAACAAGGTGGCTATTCAAAAACAAGCTGGATGACAGAGGTATCATAGTGAGAAACAAGGCTAGGCTTATTGCTCAAGGATATACTCAGGAAGAGGGGATAGACAATGATGAAGTCTTTGCACCAGTTGCCAGGATTGAAGCTATAAGGGTTTTCCTAGCTTATGCCTCTTCAAGAAGTTCACCGTCTATCAAATGGATGTGAAGTGTGCTTTCCTTTATGGGAAAATTGATGAAGAAGTCTATGTGGCTCAACCCCCTGGATTTGAAGACCCTGATTATCCATATAGAGTATACAAGCTTGACAAGGCTTTGTATGGTCTTCATCAAGCACCCAGAAAGTGGTATGACACACTGTCATCCTTCCTGCTGAAGAATGGCTACAAGAGAGGCACCATTGATCAGACATTCTTCCTCAAATATGAACATCAAGATCTTTTGGTGGTTCAAATATATGTTGATGACATAATATTTGGATCAACCAACAATAAGCTGTGTCAAAGCTTTGAAGACTTAATGAAATCTGAATTTCAGATGAGCTCCATGGGAGAATTGACATTCTTCCTTGGCTTACAAGTTCATCAGAAAACAATGGCATTTTCATCAATCAAGAAAATTACATTCATCAAATTTTGAAGAAGTACAATCTTGCTGATTCCACTTCTTGCAAGACACCAGCCTCAACAATAGACAAGATTGTGCCTGACCCTGCTGGAAAATCTGTAGATCAAAGATTGTATAGATCAATGATCGGTTCTTTAATGTACTTAACTGCCAGTAGACCTGACATCATGTTTGCTGTTTGTGTTTGTGCCAGGTATCAATCAGACCCAAAGGAGTCCCATCTGAATGCTGTGAAGAGGATTTTCAGATATCTGAAAGGCAAACCTGCATTAGGACTTTGGTATCCCAAAGATGGAGATTTTAGCCTCTACTCCTATTCAGATAGTGACTTTGGAGGGTGCAACAACAACAGAAAATCCACAACTGGTGGATGTCAGTTTCTAGGACCAAGACTTGTTTCATGGCAGTGCAAGAAGCAAACAAATGTATCTGTATCCACAGCTGAAGCAGAGTACATAGCTGCTTCAGCAGGTTGCTCTCAAGTAATTTGGTTGCAGAACCAATTACTTGATTATGGTTACAATTTCCTTCATACACCAATTCATATTGATAATTCAGCTGCTATGTTTATAACTGCTAACCCAATTCAATATAGTAAAACAAAACATATTGAAATCAGATACCATTTTCTGAGAGATTGCTCTGAAAAGGGTCTAATTAAGTTAGTCAAAGTGGACACAACAAATCAGCTTGCTGATTTGTTCACTAAAGCATTTGATTCTGTTAGATTTAATTTTTTGATAGAATCTTTGGGGATGATTAACTTAGAATAAATCAACAAAAGCATATGACTGACTTTGTGCAGAGCAATAGTTAATGATAAATTAAGTGTTTGATAGCACATCTATACATGCATTATATCAGGGAAATGATAGTAGACTATACTTGGTTATTAAACAAAAACTCAATCTGACTTATATCATACTGATATGTGAGTAGGTTCATCTTGAGTGGAAACAAAGCTAAGAGCATGCCAAACTAAAAGATTCAGGTAACTGTCTATGGGGATTCCATTTGAGAATCAGGAAGGTATGTTCTCTCCTGATGTGATCAAATCACTTACACAAGAACACTATGTAAAATACTTTATAATCTTCTATCTTTGCAATGTCATATTCCCTCTGTTTTGTGTAAACAAAGACCTGGGGATATGATCAAAGAGTATGATCTTCATTCTCCCTCTGTTTTGTGTAAACAAAGACCTGGGTTAAGTTCACCTCTATTTTACGAAAGTAAAGACCTGGTGACTATGAAGATCATATTTCAGCTCTAAAAAGGAATCACTTGTGATCCATTGTACATCTATTCAAAGAGCTTCAACATCAAAGCATTCATGAGACTGTAATATGTCTCAAGATAGAACTTATAACTTAATGTACATAGTCATTAAGTGTGAAATGTTGTGATTTGCCTCACCTACGGAAGACACACTCTAATGATAATTGCATGTGGGACTCATGATTGTTACTGATTAACAAACTTCACAACATGATAAATAGCATGCCTAGTTGATACAATACTCATGTTTGAATTTCAGTGGATCTATATACTTACAATCAGATGTGTATTGACTCAACTAATCAACATCAGTAGAAGCCAAGTTATAGTATGATCCCTATATATATATATGCATGCCTGTAATTATTTAAGCCAGATGTTTAATTGTCCTCTTAACTGACTTTCTCTTACTTAGACTGTCATATGCCTGTCATGCCTGTTTACAACTTAAATTTATGATAAATGCAACAGTCTCACATTAATCACAAATTTAGGGGGAGTAGTTCATGCATGAAAAACAATAAAGCTGATGATTTAATTTACTTTGAAGGAATTGGAACTTGAGCACTAACTTGAATGCGGGATACAGGACACTTGCTTTCTTGTACTTAATTGCCATGCAAATAAAGTCAACAATGTCCAACATCAAACATCAACATTTGATTCTACTCAGTAGATATCATACATTTAAAGTTTTTAAAACTTTAAGTTCCGCAGAAGTTTCAGTAACACTTCTCATCCGTAGAAGTAAAAGTGAAATTTCTGCATCCGCAGAAGTCTCAGTAATACCTCTCATCCGTAGAAGTATTATGTGATTTCTGATTCAGCAGCAAACCAAATGCATTGGTTGAACTTATACATCCGCCGATGTTAAGACATCCGCAGATGTTAAGGTTCCGCAGATGTTAAGGTTCCGCAGATGTTAAGGTTCCACAGATGTTCTGCGGAAGAAGTAAGCACCCTAATAAACTTGGTATGCGGAAAGGAATAAATGGGAGTGGGACCAACATAATTAATAAAAGAAATTAATGTGTTCGTCTATAAATAAGGTTTCTGACTCTTAGAATTCATTTTTACAGAGCACTTTTTCACTTTAACCTAGAAAATCGCCCATTTTCCCTCTTTTTCAAACTTTCAAAAAATCCATTCCAAGAACACATTATCAACATTATCCAGTAATCGATTACCGTTACTGCGAAGGTAAATCATGTCCTAAACATCAGTACGGAACTGATTAATCGGTTATTGCCATTAAATCGATTCAACTGCATGTATTATAACTCGATTTTCTTTACAGATGGCTAATAGATTCGCAAAAGAACACAACATGTGCGCGTTCTTAAATGCTGATGATCCTGCAGCTGAAGGATGTCGAGATATCATAAGATATCTTCGGCGGTCCAGGCTCTTCTACGCCTTGACGGCGGAGCCTGTGATCCATCAGGCGCACATAATCGACTTCTTGAACTCAGCACGAGTTGAAGAACAAGGTGATGAGGAAGTGATTGCGGCTGAGATTCTGAATGAGCGTCTTCGAATCACTGAAAGCACCATACGAAGATGTCTAGAACTGGGTGATAGAGAGATAGGGCACCCTGATGTATTCGAGAATGAATACATTGAGAAGGTATTCAACCTCATGGGGTACGATGGAGATTACGAGAAAGGGGAGATCAAAAAGGGTAGGCTGTGCAAACCGTACATATTCTTATGCCATACCTACCTAAAGTGCATGTCAAACAGGAAGTCGGGGCTCGATAGATTTTCTTGACACATATCATCTGGAATCATTGGGATCTTCGAGGGTAGAATCTATAACTACTCCAAGTATATCTTCAATTGTTTGAGTGAACAAGTAAAACTTCAGAGGAATGATAAGATGTACATGTTCCCAAGATTTATACAGCTTGTGATCAACTCAGAACTTCCAAGGTTGGACAGAGTTGGCGAAGTGTTTGTGCAAGCACACTTGGGGAAATCAGTGCTGAACAAACTCAGTGGGAAGTACCAGGGTAGGGACATGCCAATGTTCGCCCATGTAGTGGATGCCCAAGCAGACCTTCCATAAGAGTTGGCCTGGGAAGATGAAGCAGAGTCATCTGCTGACTCTGCACAAGCATCTCACTCACCACTCCAAACACCACCACACCAACACCACTCGCCAATCCAAACTCCACTACTCCAACATCAATCACCTAGCCAAACACCCCCTCAACAATGACAATCACCAGCAAGCATCAACACCCAACCAATATCCCCAATTCATCACCATCAATCACCTCTACTGATATCCTCATCTTCCACCAAAAACACTCAACCAATATCTCCAGTCCAACAACAATCATCATCAACTTCTCATTCTTCATCACATCACACACAACCTTTCCCTCCACTAAACATTCAATCCCCTGTACTACCACCACCAGAATCACCAAAACATGCATCACCGGAAAGTGCTAGCACTGAACCTTGTGAGATAACTGAGTCTGTACACTCTGTACACTCAGGAGACACTGAGGTACTATCTCAAGCTAGCACTGTTCCTTTCTTACCCACACACACAGAAGAACAAGTGTCATCAGCACATACTGAGCCCATAACTTCATTGAAAGATGATCAAACTGCTGATGAGCTTG
This sequence comes from Flaveria linearis, assembly GCA_024085815.1. Classification (NCBI taxonomy): domain Eukaryota; kingdom Viridiplantae; phylum Streptophyta; class Magnoliopsida; order Asterales; family Asteraceae; genus Flaveria; species Flaveria linearis. Next base: position 52,768,474 of record CM044006.1, read on the forward strand.
GGGAAGTACAAGAATCTGCTGAGGATGTCATTGCACACCATGAAGATGACTTAAGTGACAAAGACATTCCTATCAGCAAAAGCTTTTTGGTTGCTGAGTACAACAAGTTAGTACTCAAATCAAATAAGTGAAAACAAAGGATACAAGAGCTGAAAGGTATAATTCAAGAGAAAGATGAAGAGTTGATGAAGAAAGATGCAAGATTAAAAAGGCTAAGAGAAGATGCTCTAAGCAACAATGAAGTTATTGATGCATTGTTGCAAAGACAACAAGAGTTGGAGGCATCTTTAAAAATTGAGCAAAACGAAAATGCTGAGCAAATAAAACAAAAGATGAAGAGATAGAAAAGCTGAAAAGAAAACTCTCAGCTCTAAAAACAAAAGAGGCCCCAAGTGTTGATCAATCAAAACAGTCAGCTGAAGCTTCTAAGCAACTGATTCCATACACCCGAAAAAGAAAATACTTTGGAGCAATCCAAAAGAAACCTAAAGATGAAAGCTCACCAAAAAGACAAAAACTTCTATCCCCTGCACCTACTCCTTCAGTAGATGTGTCTACTGTGAAGGTATCATCCGGAGATGATGATGATAGTGAGAAAGAGTGGGAGGAGCTGACAAGAATGGAGTCCCCCACTGGTGAAAAGGGAGGAAAGGCCGATGATCTTCTAACAACAGCAGACATCATGGAAGAGAGGCCTGATTCTAGCATGTTTATGACCCTCATCAACCATGGTTTTCCATATGACATGGTTGAGAGGATGAACACATCTGAAATGAAGAATGCACTGAAAGAGTTTGAGTTTGCAAGGTTCATAATCCCAAACTGTGATTATGAAGCCTTTACTGTATTTCAGTCATTGGAGAAGACTAAAAAGGATTTGGGCCACTGTGACACAGCCAAACTTACCAAGTACAATATGACTTGCTGGTTACAGGGCCACAACTACAAACCGCATGAGCTTAAAGGCAGAACCACTGGAGAATTGCGGAGGATGATGGAGCATGTAATGAAGGTGGAATTAGAAACTGGTGTTAAGTTCAGAACCACTGCTCCACATCCAAAAGAACAATAAAGTAAACTTGCTGCTGATCCAATAATAGTTGAACCAAAAGATCAGCACAAGGAAAAAGAAACACTGATCAGAGAGCCAAGGGCAGTGATCCCCGGAAAAGTATGGCCTCTGGGAACAACTGTTCGAGAGATTACAGAGAAGAAATCAACTCTCATAGAGCTGTATAATCATATCACAACTCCCAGTTCTGTGGAAGAACATAGGATTATGGCCTGGAAATATGATCCAGACTGGGATTGTGCAGTAACAAAGAGGACATCTGGAAGGATTCAATACTTCCATGATGTGGAAGTTCTGCTTAGCGTTCCGGAGCAAGATATCAGGGATTTGCAAAGCATCCCAATATCCAACTATCCAATCCATCTCAGGGGGAGAGACTTCTCTGGAGCTGTAAATGGTATGAAGACCAGATTCATTGATGATGTGCTGACACAAACAAAGAAAGATGATAAGGAGCACAACAGAATCAAACTAAGTAAGAAAAGAAGAACAGCTGAAGTCTCATCCCTTGTAGATGAAGACATGCTAAAGAGAGTTGGATGTGATAAAAACTCAGATACCATCAAAGGCATAAAAGGAAATCAATTCACTTATCCTATCACAGAATGGGGATATGTTGAAAAGACTAAAGAGATGGTATTGCTGAGAAATGCTGATGGGAAGAAGGCTGATAAGATCAGGATCTTTGATCCAATAGAGATAAAGATGCTGCATCCTAGCTACACATCATACCTTCACGACAAATTCTTCCCAAAGCTAACAGATGAAAAGCTCAGAATGATCTCTTCCTGTACGTGCACATGGTACAAGTTATCGATAAACTGCATGCAAAGGCACACAAGAGAAGGAAGCATGAGGCTGGGCTACTGAAAGGTACAACAATAGCTGAAGTGTCTGAGCTCAGGATCTCAGAAGAAGATGAATTGAAAATTGTACATAATGATAGTGTAGTGGAAACACTCACTACGGAAGAAGATGTTTTGGGACTGAGTTATGACACGCTGAAGAAGATCAGCAGGATGAAGATCAAGTACAAGTACGATGATCAGAAGACTGCTGTATCTTACTTCTATAATAAGATGATAGCAAGAGTCAAGGAGCTTGCAGTTTTGAAGGACTGATTACAAGGAGCTAAGCCTAAGGGGGGTATTGTTGGATCTAGATTGTATAGGGCTAGATCATTTTTGTATAGGCTTAGTACTTGAATCAAGTCTTGTAATTAATATTTGTAACAGTCAAAATATATATATATATATATGTGCTTTGAATCTATAGGTTAACCCCACATATATATGTGTGTTGATTTGTGACTTGATAGGGAAAAACAATATACTTGGACGGATTCCTGAAATTGACCAAGTGTAAGAAAAATCTACGGATGAACATTATTGTTAATCCGTAGATATGTTTCTTACAAGATCAAATGACCAAGTGAATGTTCCTGCGAATGATCAAGGACCATGAAGTGAAGACTCTTACGGAAGAAGGATTTCCTACGGAAGAACAACACTTCTACGGAAGACCAATTCATCTACGGAAGAACAAAAGTTCTGCAGACGACAAAGCTTCAGCGGAAGAACCTTATACTTGTGCGATTGCAAATACCAAGAAGTCAAACAAGTCAACACAATCAATAACAAATCCCGAGAGATCCGGTGTTTCCTTAGCCGACTCAAACCATCTATAAATACGAGTCCTAGGTTTCACATCTCGGTGAACACAATCAATCAATATTACGGCTGTCAAGAGTTATAACATTGTGCAACCCTAGCTGCCGTCACATCAACATCAACATTATTCGATTCACTGAATTCGTTGTTCATAGTTATTAGTTATTATTCTTTTGTAATCATTGCTTTATAGTTAATGAAATACATTTGAATAATTATTGATTTCGCATTTATTGTGTTTCTGTGGTTGTGTTCATCATTAATCATTAAAACAATTAAACGTCAATAAGTGATAATTCCGCGATCATTAAATTGATTTATTTTAATACTGATAATTCCTGAATTGAGATCCTTGGATTCACAGTTTTCCTGTGTGTTGAGTGTGTTGCGTGCAAGTGTTACCCACGACCGAACCGAAACTGCCCGAACCTATTGAACATTTTCTTATACTTTATGCTCATTATTAATGCTTGTCAGTTACTATCAATAGGTGTTGACTGTTCATAGCATTCTACTCTTGGGATACTTTCATCATCCATGTTTATCATCTATACTATGAGTTTCGTGGCCCCTTTTTACGCTTATATAACTTTTAAACATTTTCTAACTTGGGGGAAAAGAATGCACGCGTACTTAACTTGATTTCAAGCATCTTCCCTAGTGGAAGACTGCCACTACTTTGATGAGTATCTTATCTTGCTTAACATGTTGATTGATGCTAAGGATAAACGGATGTTAGGCATCGTTCTAGGTATATCGCGGATGTGGTAGGAACGCTGCGGGGAACCCTATATATAAGCATCCCTAGTATACTAAGAACGTGCTTAAACTAGGCTACGTGATGAACCCGATTGACTGAGGCATGGATTGATGGAACTTGACTCTATGCTATGTTACCCCTTGTATGTTACTTGGTGGCTTTACATTACTATGTGCTATTACATGATGCTATGTGTTGTGTGATGTTAGTTGTGAATGCTATTGACCTTGGATGCTCTCGGCAGTGTGGTTCTTCTTCGTGGGTCTACTTTTTGGTTCTTCTTTGCCGGGCATCCATTACAACCATTAATCCTGGTAATGGGACCTAAGGATTGGTTTGGTTGTAACCTATACGTATGCGCTTTGTGGATCTTGCTACGTCATTGCCCTTCAATACAACCATTAGTTCCGGTAATGGGACCTAAGGATTGGTTTGGTTGTAACTTATACGTATGCGCTTTGTGGATCTTACTACGTCATATAAACTAAACGTATGCGCTTTGTGGATCTTGCAACGTCATTTTAAACTTGTTAAACAATAGAAAATCTATCATTACAACCATTAGTTCCGGTAATGAGACCTAAGGATTGGTTTGGTTGTAAAATAAACGTATGCGCTTTGTGGATCTTGCTACTCATTTTTAAAACTAATTATAACTGGTAAAACCGCCTACACATAAGTGTAGTTGCGGTAGCTCTTATCAAACATACAAGTTGTTTTCATCTTATCATCTTTTAATGCTTAAAACCTGCGAAGCTCACCAACAATTATGTTGACTGTTTTGAGCATTTCTTTTCAGGTGATCAGGGTAATTGAAGTTCTAGGAGTGCTGCCATTTAGTGGAGACCCTAGGAAGCTTATTTTTGAGACTGAACATGCATTTGTATATTGTTGCAGTCCTCTAAACAATTAACATTCTTTTGAACACTTGTTCCCGGGTTGTGGGAATTTACATTACAAGTTATCAGCAATGTTTATGTGATCATTTTATATTGTACTTATGACTATGCTGTCGTGAACATTGACTCAACACGACACAAGTCTCCATTTGTGTACGGGTGTCGTCATGGCAAGCTTGTCATTATATCTATATTGCACCTCTATTATTAACCATGTGTTATGACGATCCCGTCTAGCTCGCATCCCCGTGTTTCCGCTATCAGCGGGGGTGTGACAGACTGGTATCAGAGCCATTGGTTATAAAGAATTAGGCAATACACTTGACCTAGACTATAACTTAGGAACCTTCATGTAGAATGCATGCTAGGACTGGCTTGCATTTAATATTACATGTATGTTCCTCTATACTTGTTACTTGACTTTATACATGATTCTATACATATGTGCTTGCTATCTGAACATCCTGAGGAAGACATTATTACTCTGTCTTTCTCCACGTGATACCATTATACTAGAATCTTATATTGTATGCGCACAACATCATATCATTAGGTTGAGATACCTAAACAGAAGGGAACCTCCGTGATCACGCGTAGCATCGATCTCGGATACTAAATCTGACCCTTAACATGGTTATGCCTGAAATCCTGAAAGTATGAAGGATAAGCAACTATCATTAGACATATTGTGCTTATGTGCTTGTAGTCTACTTGTTACTACATACTACTATTGGAATACTAATGGCTCACAGACATGAGAACATTACATGAACCATGCTTGATGAGTGTTGACAATACTATGATGTTAACTTGGGGTAAGTGGAGTTAGGGTGACCATGCAAAGCAAATTACCATTACGGGTGCACACGTAATTGTAATTCGTCGTGCATGAGAAGTCTGGCAAATCTTACCGTGAGGTAACGATCAGGAGTATCACAAGTTCTCTATTCTATACCCTAGAGTATGCTAGGATCATAATTCTAGTAAGACCTCGTTAAGGGTAACAAACATTACTAATACTTGCTATTACTTAAGTCCTGACCTACTTAGAGCCTTCGTGGTATTCCTAATCATGACAATGATTCTATCTTTCGCGAAACATTCCTCCACTTAGCATTTCAGTAACTGAGGAACTGATTGAATGCTTAGAATAAAAGTGGACTCCAAGAAATGTAGAGGAGTGATGATACTCTCTACACATACATTGTGTTATTCATTGGGATTATGCTAAGGAAAATTAGGATGTCGTGTAACCGGTTTAAGCGTCATTCAAGGTATATCGTGGATGCGGTGGGAACGCTGCGGGGGACCCTATATATAAGCATCACCGATATACTGAGAATGTGCTTAAACTAGGCTACGTGACGATCTTGATGGACCGAAGCATGTGTTATTGGAACTTGATGAGTGGAACCATACATGTATCTTCAAATGATTAAGGCTTACATGTTTACTAAAGTTTACATGCTTACACCTTTCTATGATTAGAAGATGCCGCCTCGAAGAGTCACACGTAGTACCAATCAAGAAGGTGAGACCCCACAAGGCAGAGGTAGGGGTAGACCACCAAGAACAGGTGGTGCTCCAGCAGGCAACAATCAGGGAACTGACAACCCTGACATAGCTGCTATGATTGCTCAACAGCTAGCCGCACTGATTCCAACTATTGTGACTCAAGTGAGCGACACTCTTCTGAATCATCATCTCCACGGGGATCATAATACTAATAATCAGCATAACCAAGGAATAGGGGAGGACACTGGAATCGGCGGAACAACTAGTACTGACACTGGGGTTGATAATACAAGACGGGGATGTTCCTACAAAGAATTTATGGCCTGCAAACCCCGAGAATTTGATGGGAAAGGTGGGGCGATAGCCCTAACTAGGTGGCTTGAGAAGATGGAGGCAGTGATTAACATCAGTGAGTGCCTCGACAGTCAAAGAGTCAAATATGCCACATGTTCACTGTAGGGCAAGGCATTAACCTGGTGGAACACCCAGGTTCAAGCTAGAGGAAGAGAGTCAGCGATGCAAATGACATGGGATGAGTTCAGAGCCCTGATTACTAAGGAGTACTGTCCTCTCAAAGAGATGCAGAAACTTGAGCAGGAATTCTGGAACCATTCGATGGTTGGAGCTGGGCATGCAGCTTACACCGATCGTTTTCATGAGTTGGCAAGATTGGTTCCACATCTGGTAACACTGGAATCAAAGAGGATTGAGAGGTATATTTGGGGACTCGCACCTCAAATCCGAGCTTTGGTAACGGTAGCTGCTCCCCCTACGATTCAAAGCGCAATTCTGAAGGCCGGCGCTCTAACTGATGAGATGGTAAGAACAAGGATGTTGGGTAGGGGAGCAGAGAAAAGAAAGGAGGTTGGGGAAATGAGCCGGTCTAACGTCGGAAGATTTGATAAGAAGGCCAAGACAACCCGAAACTTTGTGGCTGTGACGCAAGAAAGGAAAGGATATACTGGGCCGCGCCCGAAATGTAACAGGTGCACTCTTCATCATCCCCCAGCAACGTCGTGCCGGATGTGCGCGAATTGTAGGTGCCCGGGGCACCTAGCGAAGGATTGTAGAACTGCGCCGAATCTGGTAGCACCCACCAACGCGGTTAACCCCGCCGGGAATTCCAGGGCTTGTTATGAGTGCGGAGGTCTTGGTCACTACCGAAACATGTGCCCCAGACTGAATAGGGCACCGGGTCAACAAGGGAATAACCAGCAACAAGTGATGGCCATAGCTGGTAATCCGGACCAAGGGAATCAAGGAAATGCTGCCAGAGGACGTGCATTTGTCATTGGAGCTAACGATGCTCGTCAGGACCCGAATGTTGTTACGGGTACGTACTTGCTCAATCACCACTTCGCATCCATACTATTTGATACAGGGGCAGACAATAGTTTCATATCTTCTAATTTTGCACACATGCTTGCCTTGAACCCTAGTAGACTAGAAACTAGCTTCTCTGTAGAAATGGCCAACGGTAGAGTTGTACAAGCAGATGAGATTATTAGACAGTGCTCCATGATATTGGAGGACCATGCCTTCGACATAGACTTAATACCTTTCGAGTTAGGGAGCTTCGATGTAATTGTGGGAATGGATTGGTTGTCGAAACACGGAGCCGAGATTGATTTCCGGGAGAAAGTAGTACGAATCCCCATGCCAAACGGGGAGGTACTCAAGATTCAAGGTGAACGACCGAGAAGAACTCTGAAGCTTATTACTTGCATGAAGACACGGCGATGTTTACGAAAGCAGTGTTACGCATTTCTGGCCCATGTAGTGGAAAAGAAAGAAGAAGGCAACAAGTTGGTAGATATTCCTGTAGTACGAGATTTTCCAGGAGTATTCCCTGATGACTTGTCGGGTTTACCTCCTCCACGACAGGTGGAATTTCGTATAAAGTTGGTTCTTGGAGCTACGCCGGTAGCCAAAGCACCATACCGGTTAGCGCCATCCGAAATGCAAGAGTTATCTAGCCAACTGCAAGAACTATTGGAGAAGGGTTTCATTCGGCCGAGTCATTCGCCATGGGGAGCACCGGTCTTATTTGTCAAAGAGAAAGACGAGTCGTTCCGCATGTGTATCGATATCGCGAGTTGAACAAGCTGACTGTGAAGAATCGATATCCTCTTCCCAGAATTGATGACTTATTTGATCAGCTGTAAGGAGCTTCATATTTCTCCAAGATTGATCTTCGTTCTGGATATCATCAATTGAGGTTTTTCGAGGATGACATACCGAAAACAGCGTTTAGGACTCGTTATGGTCATTATGAGTTCTTAGTCATGCCGTTCGAACTGACTAATGCACCAGCTGTATTCATGGATCTGATGAATCGGGTGTGTAAACCATACTTGGATAAGTTCATGATTGTATTCATTGACGATATACTTATCTACTCTCGATCGAAAGAAGACCACGAGGAACATCTTCGGGCCATACTGAGTTTATTACAAGAAGAGAAACTTTTCGCTAAACTCTCAAGGTGCGAGTTTTGGCTTCGAGAAGTGAGATTTTTGGGGCATGTAGTTAACGAAAATGGGATTCATGTAGATCCTGGCAAAATTGAAGCAGTGAAGAAATGGGATACACCCCAGACACCTTCAGAGATACGACAATTCTTAGGATTGGCCGGATACTATCATTGCTTCATTGCAAATTTTTCAAAGATTGCTCAACCGTTAACATTGTTGACTCAGAAAGACAAGAAGTTTGATTGGGGGAAAGCACAAGAACAAGCGTTCCAAACGTTGAAAGAGAAATTATGCAACGCACCGATACTGTCCCTCCCAGACGGGACGGATGATTTTGTGGTGTACTGCGATGCTTCACATCAAGGATTGGGTTGTGTGCTAATGCAGAAGGACAAGGTGATTGCCTATGCCTCGCGACAACTTAAGGTGCATGAGAAGAATTATATAACTCATGATCTGGAGTTAGGCGCGGTAGTATTTGCACTCAAGATATGGAGGCACTATCTGTATGGAACCAAATGTATCATCTACACAGATTATAAAAGCCTTCAACACATCTTGAATCAGAAAGAACTCAACATGCGACAACGACGTTGGGTAGAGCTACTTAGTGACTACGATTGTGAAATCCGGTATCATCCGGGGAAAGCAAATGTGGTGGCTGACGCTCTAAGTCGTAAAGAGCACGTGAAACCACTACGTGCTCGAGCTTTGGGGTTGACTATTCAAACGAACTTGAAAGCTCAGATCCAACTTGCACAAAGGGAAGCATTGAAAGAAGAAAACCTTGCGGGAGAAGAATTCCGAGGGTTAGACTAACAGATGATTTGCAAGGATGATGTCATACAGTACTTCATGGATCGCATATGGGTACCCAATAGGGAGACGTTCGTACCCTGATCATGGAGGAATCACACAAGACACGATATTCTGTTCATCCTGGTGCAGACAAGATGTATCACGATCTTAAGGATCTATACTGGTGGCCAGGCATGAAGAGAGACATTGCTATGTATGTAAGTCGATGCTTGACGTGCTCGAAAGTTAAGGCTGAACATCAAAAACCATCGGGATTATTACAGCAACCTGAAATCCCCGAGTGGAAATGGGAGAACATAACTATGGATTTTATTACCAAACTCCCAAGAACGCCTAGCGGACACGACTCGATATGGGTCGTAGTGGATCGAATGACAATCCGCTCACTTTTTGCCTATCCGAGAAGACTATAAAATGGATAAGTTGGCAAGGTTGTACATCAAAGAGGTCGTGACACGGCATGGGGTCCCGTGTCAATCATATCCGACCGCGACAGTCGATTCACTTCACGATTTTAGCAAACACTACAAAAAGCGATAGGCACTCGATTAGATATGAGTATCGCCTATCACCCAAAAACAGATGACCAAAGTGAACGAACTATACAAACACATCTACCATTGATTGAGTTTTCTTACAACAACAGCTACCATACAAGCATTGGATGTGCTCCATTTAAGGCATTGTACGGGAGGAAATGTAGATCCCTAGTTTGTTGGGCTGAAGTTGGTGAGAGCCAGCTTACGGGCCCAGAGATCATACACGAGACAACTGACTAATTTTCCAAATCAAAGACAGACTAAAAGCTGCAAGAGATCGCCAAAAGAGCTATGCCGATAATCGTCGTAAGCCTCTGGAATTCGATGTTGGAGATCACGTTTTACTCAAAGTCTCTCCCTAGAAAGGGATTGTATTATTTGGAAAGAAAGGAAAGTTAGCCCCTCGATACGTAGGACCATTTGAGATTACAGAAAGAATCGGTCTGGTGGCTTACCGATTGAGGTTGCCATAAGAACTCAGCGGTGTACATGATACTTTTCACGTGTCAAACCTCAAGAAGTGTTTGGCGGACGAGTCCTTACACGTACCAATTGAGGAAATCAAGATCGACGAAAAGCTTAATTTTATTGAGGAACCGATCGAGATCATGGACCGAAAGGTCAAACGCTTAAGGCGCAGCAAGATACCGATCGTTCACGTGAGATGGAACTCCAAGTGAGGACATCCTGTTTTCATAGATTATTCGTGAGGACATCCTGTTTGATTTGTTTTTCGTTTCATTGGTATTATCAATAATTGCAATCATATCATCTAAAACGCTCACTGTAACACCCGGAAAATTTTCTAATCGAGTCAAGTGATAGTGATGGGCTCGGATGAAAAACCATTTAATAAATATAAAATGGTTGCGGGTATTACACCGAGTTAACCCTCCGGGTCACGAGTTTAACGAGTTTGGGGTCCCGGGAACGCCTGGCATATAAATAGATGGATCAGCTGAGCAACTCTCAGTTTCACTCAAACGCCATTCTAGAGAGAGAAAGTGTAGAGAGAGAAAGTGCCGGATTGAAGCTCGGGTGGTCAAGAATCGAAGGCTGGTGTTTGTGGACTCCTAAACTACAAGAATCAAGGTAAGAAACGCATCTAAATTGCTACATTTGGTGAAAAACCCGAGTGGGGGTTTTGAGGTTTTAAAGTGGCAAAAATCGCCCCAAAACACACGTTTTAGGGTAAGAAAACGTGTAATGAGCCAAGATATAGCTTCCTGGATTATAATCCAAGGGTTTGGGTGGAAAGGATTGGATTTTTGGGCTAAAACGAGCTGATTCGTAAATTTCAGCTCGTTCTGCGAATTTAAGGTCTCGACCAGCGAAACTGTAGGTTCGTCCAGCGAAACTGGAAGGGTTTACAGCGAAGTTACAATTTCGCTTCGGCGAAACTACATATTCGCCTGAGCGAAACTATAGTTTCGCTGATGACTATGTCAGTGCCCAAGTTGACCTTAGATATTGCAAAACTAGGGAATTCCAACGAAAGTTGGGCGCTCGAGGTAGCGAATCTGTCCAGCGAAACTGGCAGAATGCTGCCCGGCGAAACTAGCAGCGAAACTGCTGATTTGCCCGGCGCAACTGCTGGCGAATTTACGGGCGAAACTACCTGCGAACTTAGTAGCGAAATTAGGCAGAAATTAACTCTTTTGAGTGTTAACTTATCTGCAGACAGTGTAGTGTGACCCGCGACTTTAACGCTTGATTGAGAAGCTGCTTGTCAAGCACAGGTGAGTTCTAGGACCCCTCATTTACTGATTTTAAATGATTTTTGGGGCTGGAACACATATAAACTTGTTTACTGATGTATGTATGTATGACCCATTTGGGTATAATGTTGTGTTATACGTCTAAGTATGGTTGTGGACTCGGCACGTTATATAAGGTCCTAGTATGAGTCCCCACGGTCTTGGAGGGACAGTTAGTGCTACTGCACCAAGATGACGCATAGTAAGTCCCGGATTCGGGAAGGATACGGGAGTAAGTGCCTAGTGATGATTGATGATGTAGGCTATGTATGTACGAGGTTATGTATGATGATGTATGATGATGCATGTATGACGTTATGTATGACGATGTACGTATGATGATATGTGTGATGATGTATGTATGATGTGTGTGTTCCTTATCATAATGTATGAATATCTTTCCATGGCTTTACGTATTAATGAACGAACGAACGAAGTATTATGTAACGTAAAGTGAAAGATAACGAAAGAGGAACACGATGACAAATGCATGTATTAATGAATGAATGAATGATTAAAAGATGATGAATACATGCATTAACGAACGAATTAATGAAAGATGACTTGCAAACATTGGATAAGTTTAACGGGTCCTTCTTAGTGATTGACCATATGTATGGTATCCCTACCGCTTACCTCTAGTACCGTGGCATACGTTTTGCTGTTCATTTAATGACTTCGACCTGGTAGCTAATAACGTTCGGGGTATAGCAGATGGTAGTGGTACAAAAGATATCCAATGTGCAAGAAAAGATGTAACGGGGTCCTTGTCATTCGACCACAGTAATCATGGTTGCGAGCCATGAAGTGGGTAAAGCTTGACAGGACCTAAACGAGAAGTGAAAGATAACGATGTATGACGAACGAATGAATGAACGAATGAGATAATAAAGATATTATCTATATGTATGTACGATGTATGATCACATGTAAAGAATGAACGGTTTTAATATGAACAAAGTATGTTTATTATAAAACTAGAACTCAGTCAGCAACGCTGACTTTTTATGTGTTTCCAGTTGGCAGGTAGCGTTGCTGGGGATGGCACGAGGAGGCTACTCAGCTCTTTTGGGATGGCATTCTCCATTTGATAATGCTGCAACGTCATGCGTTGTGGGCCCATAACGCACGCAACTCATCACGTTGCATGCCATTACGAGATTTCTTGAGGATTCCCATAAAAGGGATTACTTAAGAAATCTTCTTTAATTTTGAATATGCTGCCACGCACTGGAAGTGCGTGTGCATAGCACATGCAACGAAATATGTTGCATGAGAGTGTCAAGAGTGTTCCGTAAGGGTTCCGATGTACGGAATTACTTAAGGAATATTCTTTAGTATAAAAACATAATTTTTATATTTTTGAACTTAATTTCTTCTCTAGAGGTCGCTGTATGACCCTATGGTTGCTGAGGATTCATATGAACGAGATTACTTATGTAATCAAAGGTTTCATATGCTTCAGTAGCAATTATAGCGAAGATAGGCAAAGCAGAGAAAGCTGTATTTTGTAAACATGTCAATGATGTAATGACTTTTATGAATGAATGAGAATGTATATTTTATTAATTCCGCTGCGATATTTTATGAGTATATACATTATGTATGTTTTACGTGCGATGAACCGCCAACCGTAAGGCGCCCGGGAGCGGGGCCTTACAAGTTGGTATCAGAGCAAAAGTTTAAGTAAAATGGGTAAATTTTCAAAATAAACCTAAAACTTAAACTGAGAAATGGGACATAAAGGGGATGAATGCCATCTGAGTAGCTGCGTGCCATCAGGTATTTTCTTAATGATAATCAAAGTTATGTGCGCGTGTAATGTGGTTTATGTGTGCTGTTAGATTTGGATACTGATGTAGTCAGTGAGGGTAATGCTTGGGGTGCGAAAAGTAGAGTAAGTGACTAATCACAACTGGCCACTGTAATTAGCAACTTACTGTACGTAACATAAACTGAGCTATTTCCTTGAATGACCGTGTTGGTATTTGAACCTTTCAGTGTGAGATAGAAGATGGTCGGTGGTAGATCATCTAAAGCCCCACTTGGTGGAGGCAGTGGCGGAAGTGGTGCGGAACCACGAGCCACAAGAGGAAGGCCTAGACCAGAGAAGAAGGTTCCTGAAGAACCTAATACTACTCCCTCGGGGGGAGTGGATGAGAGTGATGATTTAAGGGCCTCGGTGAAAGAGACAGTGATCGAGGAGGTGCACCAAGTCATGCAGACGATCTTACCGTCTGTAGTGACCGAGGTGATAAAAGCTGTACGCGAGGATTAGAGGCGAGGGAGGAATCGAGCCACAGGGAGGCGGCAGCAGCAACAAGGGCCGAAACGGTTCTTTCTGATGATGAAGAGGAGGAGGAGGAAGAGGCCGCGCGTGAGACAACACGGGGTTGTAACTACGGGGCATTCATGAGGTGCAAGCCCCCGACTTTTGATGGTTCTGGTACCGCTGCCGATGCTCACCAATGGGTAAGAGAAATGGAGGCGGTCCTCGATATCAGCGATTGCCAGGAGGATAAAAAGGTTAAGTTTGCTACCCACTCATTACGGGGACGGCGTTGTGCTGGTGGGACAATATTGTCCAGGCTGAGGGTAGCAGGGCCATTGGGAAGATGAAGTGGTCCGAGCTAAAAAGGATGGTGATCGAGGAATTTAGTCCTCGACGGGAAATGGACCGAGTTGAGAGAGAGTTTCTGCAGTTGGAGGCAGGGACGATGACCCACCAACAATACACTGCCAAGTTCAACGATATGGCGCGATTGGTCCCAGAGCAGGTGACGCCGGTGTCTCAAAGATCAACCGGTATATTCAGGGGTTGCCAGCCGAAATACGTTGGCATTTGATTTCCGCTCGACCAAGTACTTTCAGGTCGGCGGTGGATTTGGCGGGGAGGTTGTACGATGAGCGAGCTGCGTTGGTGAAGGCTGAGGGCGGTAAGAAGGGAGGTGGTGAGAAGGGTTGGCAGGGAAAGAGGTTTGGTCGAGGTGATACCCGTCGACAAGTAACAAGAAGGCAAGGGTAGACGACCGCCGAGTGGTCGCGAAGGGAGCAGGGATAAGGAAGTGTGGACAGTGTGGGAAAGAGCACTCGGGGGAGTGTAAGTGGGGATCCAACATCTGTTTCAAGTGTGGGAGGACTGGGCATATGGCCAAGGATTGCCGAATGGGCAAGTGTTTTAACTGTGGGGAAAGTGGTCATATGAGCAGAGATTGCAAGAAGCCGAGGGCTGAGGGCTCAGGGGAGAAGATGACGGGAGGAGAAGCACCGAGGGCAAAGGCTAGGGCGTTCACCATGACGCAGGAGGAGGCTAGAACGGACCCTAACGTTGTGTCCGGTACGTTCCTAATAGACCAAATTTTAGCCTCTGTGTTATTTGATTCGGGTGCAAGTAGGAGTTTTATTTCTACTACCTTCTATGCTAAATTGCCTGTTAGAAGTAAATGCCTCGATAAGTCCTTTGAAGTAGAAACCGCTATTGGTAAATCCACTAGGGTTACGGATGTGATAGAAGGCTGTGCCATAGAATTAGAGGGCCATAGGTTTGCTGCCAAGTTACATGTGATGCCTCTAGGAGGATTTGATGTAGTGTTAGGGATGGACTGGTTAGCAACCTACGAAGCGAATATCGTGTGCCGAAAGAAGATGATTAGACTGACGGGGACCGACGGAAGTCCGGTGACAATTTATGGCGATCGAGTTACGACGATTCCGAAGGTGATCTCGATGGCGGTGGCGGGAAAGTGCATGAGGCGCGGATGTAGCGCCTACTTATGTTATGTAAAGAATATAGAGACGCCAACACCACAGCTATGCGATGTGCCAGTGGTGTGTGACTTTCCAGACGTGTTTCCCGAAGACTTATCGGGATTGCCACCTGACAGAGAGATCGAGTTCCAGATCGACCTGATACCGGGTGCCCAACCTGTCGCAAAAGCACCATATCGCTTGGCTCCGACGGAGATGAAGGAGTTGATGGAGCAGTTGCAGGAGCTGCTAAATAAGGGTTTATCAGACCGAGTATCTCACATTGGGGTGCTCCGGTCCTGTTCGTAAAGACAAAGGATGGTAGTATGCGGATGTGCATGGACTACCGCGAGCTGAATAAGCTGATGGTGAAGAACAGATACCCCTTACCAAGGATCGATGACTTGTTTGATCAACTTCATGGTGCCAGTTGGTTTTCAAGAATAGATCTTCGATCGGGGTACCATCAACTGAAGGTGAAGGAGCAAGATATCCCTAAAACAGCCTTCCGTACGCGCTATGGTCACTACGAGTTTCTTGTCATGTCTTTCGGGTGACCAATGCGCCGGCTGCTTTTATGGATTTGATGAACCGAGTGTGCCGACCAATGTTAGATAAATCAGTAATTGTATTCAACGATGATATCCTGATTTATTCGAGAAGTGAAGAAGAGCATGCCGGGCATATTCGGGAAGTATTGGAAACGTTGAGAAGGGAGAAATTGTACGCCAAGTTCTCCAAGTGCGCCTTTTGGTTACGCGAGGTGCAATTTCTGGGTCACGTAGTGAATGCAGAAGGAATAATGGTGGACCGAGCAAAGGTTGAGGCCGTGATGCAATGGAAGTCACCGAAGACGCCAACCGAGATTCGCAGCTTCTTGGGGCTGGCGGGCTACTATAGAAGATTTATTCAAGACTTCTCCAAGATAGCCTCACCTTTGACAAAATTGACTCGCAAGGATGTAAAGTTCGTGTGGGGTCGAGAACAGGAGGACGCTTTTGAGGAATTGAAGACGAGACTGACACAAGCTCTGTCTTGACATTGCCTGAGGGAAATGAAGACTTGGTGGTCTATTCGGATGCATCCTATTCTGGGCTGGGTTGCGTATTGATGCAACGCGAAAAGGTCATAGCCTATGCATCTCGACAACTGAAGACCCACGAAGTCAATTATCCCACGCACGACCTAGAACTAGCTGCGGTGGTTTTCGCGTTGAAGATTTGGCGGCACTATCTATACGGGATGAAGTGCACCATCTTCACGGATCACAAGAGCTTGAAGTACTTCTTCGAGCAGAAGGATCTAAACATGAGGCAGAGATGGTGTTGGAGCTGATAAAAGATTATGATTGTGAGATCCATTACCACCCGGGTAAAGCCAATGTGGTGGCCGATGCCCTTAGCCGGAAAGAAAAGCCCGAGCCGATTCGGGTGAAGGCTTATCAGCTGATTATGACCTCTGACGTGATGACACAGGTTAAGGAGTTCCAAGATGAGGCTTTGAAGGAAGATCATCTTAACTCCGAAAGGATGAGAGGTCTAGTTACAGAACTGGGTGAGAACACTCTTGGTGTTAAGACCCGATTTGGGCGAGTGTGGATTCCTCGGTACGGGGATCTACGCGGAAAGATCATGGATGAGGCCCATAAGACTCGATATTCCATTCACCCCGGCGCTACCAAGATGTACCAAGACATGAAGAAAAACTATTGGTGGCCGGGCGTGATGTGATGGAATATGTGAGTAAGTGCATGACTTGTTCACAGGTCAAGGCAGAGCATCAGAAACCGTACGGGAAGATCCAGCGGTTGGATATACCCGAGTGGAAGTGGGAACACATCACCATGGATTTCATCACGAAACTACCACGTACCCCGAAAGGGTATGATGCTATATGGGTGATAGTTGATCGATTGACGAAGAGTGCCCACTTCCTACCGATCCACGAGACGTATTCATCTGAAAGATTGGCGGATCTATTTGTCAAAGAAATTGTAGCTCGTCATGGCGTACCGGTGTCTATTGTGTCTGACTGTGACACCCGGTTTACCTCCAAATTTTGGAAGAGGTTTCATGATGCAATGGGGACGAGGCTACACATTAGCACGGCATATCACCCCCAGACAGACGGTCAGTCTGAGAGGACGATCCAAACACTCGAAGACATGCTTCGAGCGTGCGTGATCGATTTTGGAGGAAGTTGGGACGATCACCTGCCGTTAGCAGAATTCTCGTACAATAACAGTTATCATGACAGCATTGGCATGCCGCCCTACGAGATGTTGTACGGTAGGAAATGTAGGACGCCCGTATGTTGGGGAGACATTGGGCAGAAGGAACTGGGTGGTGTCGAGGTAGTTGAAGCAACGACTGAAAAGTTAGAAAAGATCAAAGCCTTCATGAAGGCGGCGAAAGACAGACAAAAGTCGTATGCTGACAAGAGGCGAAGACCGATAGAATTCAAGGTCGGTGATCGGGTCATGTTGAAGGTCTCGCCTTGGAAAGGAATTATTAGGTTATGAAAGCGGGGTAAACTGAGCCCGCGGTATATAGGCTCTTTCCAAATTATCGCCCGTGTGGGAGAGGTGGCCTATAGGTTAGAACTGCCAGATGAGTTGAGTGGAATTCACCCGACCTTCCACGTATCTCATCTGAGGAAATGTTTGGCCGATGAAGATATGATTGTACCGCTGGAGGATATCGAAGTAGACGAACGGCTCAACTATGTGGAGCAACCAGTGGCGATCATCGATAGAAAAGAGAAACGGCTAAGAAACAAAGTGGTTCCTCTTGTGCGTGTACAGTGGAAGCACAGGAAGGGATCTGAGTCTACGTGGGAGACTGAAGAAGAGATGAGACAACATTACCCACATCTGTTCGAAAAATAACAGGTTTCGAGGACGAAACCTAAATAAGGGGGGTGGACTTGTAACACCCGGAAAATTTTCTAATCGAGTCAAGTGATAGTGATGGGCTCGGATGAAAAACCATTTAATAAATATAAATGGTTACGGGTATTACACCGAGTTACCCTCCGGGTCACGAGTTTAACGAGTTTGGGGTCCCGGGAACGCCTGGCATATAAATAGATGGATCAGCTGAGCAACTCTCAGTTTCACTCAAACGCCATTCTAGAGAGAGAAAGTGTAGAGAGAGAAAGTGCCGGATTGAAGCTCGGGTGGTCAAGAATCGAAGGCTGGTGTTTGTGGACTCCTAAACTACAAGAATCAAGGTAAGAAACGCATCTAAATTGCTACATTTGGTGAAAAACCCGAGTGGGGGTTTTTGAGGTTTTAAAGTGACAAAAATCGCCCCAAAACACACATTTTAGGGTAAGAAAACGTGTAATGAGCCTAGATATAGCTTCCTGGATGATAATCCAAGGGTTTGGGTGGAAAGGGTTGGATTTTTGGGCTAAACGAGCTGATTCGTAAATTTCAGCTCGTTCTGCGAATTTAAGGTCTCGACCAGCGAAACTGTAGGTTCGTCCAGCGAAACTGGAAGGGTTTACAGCGAAGTTACAATTTCGCTTCGGCGAAACTACATATTCACCTGAGCGAAACTATAGTTTCGCTGATGACTATGTCAGTGCCCAAGTTGACCTTAGATATTGCGAAACTAGGGAATTCCAACGAAAGTTGGGCGCTCGAGGTAGCGAATCTGTCCAGCGAAACTGGCAGAATGCTGCCCGGCGAAACTAGCAGCGAAACTGCTGATTTGCCCGCGAAACTGCTGGCGAATTTACGGGCGAAACTACCTGCGAACTTAGTAGCGAAATTAGGCAGAAATTAACTCTTTTGAGTGTTAACTTATCTACAGGCAGTGTAGTGTGACCCGCGACTTTAAGGCTTGATTGAGAAGCTGCTTGTCAAGCACAGGTGAGTTCTAGGACCCCTCATTTACTGATTTTAAATGATTTTTGGGGCTGGAACACATATAAACTTGTTTACTGACGTATGTATGTATGACCCATTTGGGTATAATGTTGTGTTATACGTCTAAGGTATGGTTGTGGACTCGGCACGTTATATAAGGTCCTAGTATGAGTCCCCATGGTCTTGGAGGGACAGTTAGTGCTACTGCACCAAGATGACGCATAGTAAGTCCCGGATTCGGGAAGGATACGGGAGTAAGTGCCTAGTGATGATTGATGATGTAGGCTATGTATGTACGAGGTTATGTATGATGATGTATGATGATGCATGTATGATGTTATGTATCACGATGTACGTATGATGATATGTGTGATGATGTATGTATGATCTGTGTGTTCCTTATCATAATGTATGAATATCTTTCCATGGCTTTACGTATTAATGAACGAACGAACGAAGTATTATGTAACGTAAAGTGAAAGATAACGAAAGAGGAACACAATGACGAATGCATGTATTAATGAATGAACGAATGATTAAAAGATGATGAATACATGCATTAACGAACGAATTAATGAAAGATGACTTGCAAACATTGGATAAGTTTAACGGGTCCTTCTTAGTGATTGACCATATGTATGGTATCCCTACCGCTTACCTCTAGTACCGTGGCATACGTTTTGCTGTTCATTTAATGACTTCGGCCCGGTAGCTAATAACGTTCGGGGTATAGCAGATGGTAGTGGTACAAAAGATATCCAATGTGCAAGAAAAGATGTAACGGGGTCCTTGTCATTCGACCACAGTAATCATGGCTACGTGCCATGAAGTGGGTAAAGCTTGACAGGACCTAAACGAGAAGTGAAAGATAACGATGTATGACGAACGAATGAATGAACGAATGAGATAATAAAGATATTATCTATATGTATGTACGATGTATGATCACATGTAAAGAATGAACGGTTTTAATATGAACAAAGTATGTTTATTATAAAACTAGAACTCACTCAGCAACGCTGACTTTTTATGTGTTTCCAGTTGGCAGGTAGCGTTGCTGGGGATGGCACGAGGAGGCTACTCAGCTCTTTTGGGATGGCATTCTCCATTTGATAATGCTGCAACGTCATGCGTTGTGGGCCCATAACGCACGCAACTCATCACGTTGCATGCCATTACGAGATTTCTTGAGGATTCCCATAAAAGGGATTACTTAAGAAATCTTCTTTAATTTTGAATATGCTGCCACGCACTGGAAGTGCGTGTGCATAGCACATGCAACGAAATATGTTGCATGAGAGTGTCAAGAGTGTTCCGTAAGGGTTCCGATGTACGGAATTACTTAAGGAATATTCTTTAGTATAAAAACATAACTTTTATATTTTTGAACTTAATATCTTCTCTAGAGGTCGCTGTATGACCCTATGGTTGCTGAGGATTCATATGAACGAGATTACTTATGTAATCAAAGGTTTCATATGCTTCAGTAGCAATTATAGCGAATATAGGCAAAGCAGAGAAAGCTGTATTTTGTAAACATGTCAATGATGTAATGACTTTTATGAATGAATGAGAATGTATATTTTATTAATTCCGCTGCGATTTTTATGAGTATATACATTATGTATGTTTTACGTGCGATGAACCGCCAACCGTAAGGCGCCCGGGAGCGCGGCCTTACACTCACGAATATCACAACCGACATCACTAATTATATTATGTTATATAATATAAACAACATTAAATACATCCTTATAATTGGTATAACGCACGTATCAACGTCATTTTCAATCGAAACAAGTTTGGCGATTCGGGGGTTAAGTGCAGGGACTAAACTTGACATTTGCCAAACTAGGGCTGGGTATAAATACCCCACACCAGCCCTAGCCTTCACACTTTTTCTTCTTCTTCCTGATCTTCATCTCCATCGCTCTTCTTCATCCTTGCACCTAGGACCGCCCCGTTTTCTTCGTGTTTCCATCGATTAGACTACTACCACATCTTAGACATCACGTTTCAAGCAGGTAGACACCCTCGGTTGTCCATTTTTGCTCTATTTTACTGCTGCGTTTTCTAGGGTTTCGGGTGTTCGGGTTCATCCGAGCACATGAGGTCGTGTGGGCTTGTGTGTTGGGTTCCAAAGTGTGTTTGTTGTCTAGACATGTTAGATGTGTGTTTCTGGAAGTTCTTGGGTGTAAAACGAGTGCTCGGAGCAGCTGGAGCAGCTGGAGCAGCTGGGTCTTCCAGGTGACTGGGCCGTGCGACTGAGTGAGTCTTGCAACTGAGTCTATGCGTCTAAGTCTATCGTGCGAATGAGTGGTGCGACTGGGGTGAGTCGTGCGACTGAGTCCATTCGTATGTGTATGTCGTGCGATTGAATGCATGCGATTGAGAGTGCGTGCGACTGAGTCAATACGGATGATTGTGTGCGACTGTGTGTATCGCACGACTGAAGATCCAGTCGTACGAATGAGAGTTCAGTCGTACGAATGAAGCTGATTCGCACGACTGAAGGCTGAATCGTGTGAATGGAAGGTTGAGTCATGCGTCTGGGTGCTGTGTGGTACGACTGAGTGCTTAGTCGCACGAATGGGAGTTCAATCGTACGAATGAAGCTGATTCGCATGACTGAAAGCTGATTCGTGCGAATGGAGTGTCCAGTCGTGCGTCTGGTCTTGTCGTGCGAATGGAATCATTGTGTGTGAAATTTTCCTGTGTGTTGAGTGTGTTGCGTGCAAGTGTTACCCACCACCGAACCGAAACTGCCCGAACCTATTGAACATTTTCTTATACTTTATGCTCATTATTAATGCTTGTCAGTAACTATCAATAGGTGTTGACTGTTCATAGCATTCTACTCTTGGGATACTTTCATCATCCGTGTTTATCATCTATACTGTGAGTTTCGTGGCCCCTTTTTACGCTTATATAACTTTTAAACATTTTCTAACTTGGGGGAAAAGAATGCACGCGTACTTAACTTGATTTCAAGCATCTTCCCTAGTGGAAGACTGCCACTACTTTGATGAGTATCTTATCTTGCTTAACATGTTGATTGATGCTAAGGATAAACGGATGTTAGGCATCGTTCTAGATATATCGCGGATGTGGTGGGAACGCTGCGGGGAACCCTATATATAAGCATCCCTAGTATACTAAAAACGTGCTTAAACTGGGCTACGTGATGAACCCGATTGACTGAGGCATGGATTAATGGAACTTGACTCTATGCTATGTTACCCCTTGTATGTTACTTGGTGGCTTTACATTACTATGTGCTACTACTTGATGCTATGTGTTGTGTGATGTTACTTGTGAATGCTATTGACCTTGATGCTCTCGGCGGTGTGGTTCTTCTTCGTGGGTCTACTTTGTGGTTCTTCTTTGCCGAGCATCCATTACAACCATTAATCCCTGTAATGGGACCTAAGGATTGGTTTGGTTGTAACCTATACGTATGCGCTTTGTGGATCTTGCTACGTCATTGCCCTTCAATACAACCATTAGTTCCGGTAATGGGACCTAAGGATTGGTTTGGTTGTAACTTATACGTATGCGCTTTATGGATCTTGCTACGTCATATAAACTAAACGTATGCGCTTTGTGGATCTTGCAACGTCATTTTAAACTTGTTAAACAATGGAAAATCTATTATTACAACCATTAGTTCCGGTAATGGGACCTAAGGATTGGTTTGGTTGTAAACTAAACGTATGCGCTTTGTGGATCTTGCTACGTCATTTTTAAAACTAATTATAACTGGTAAAACCGCCTACACATAAGTGTAGTTGCGGCAGCTCTTATCAAACGTACCAGTTGTTTTCATCTTATCATCTTTTAATGCTTAAAACCTGCGAAGCTCACCAACAATTATGTTGACCGCTTTGAGCATTTCTTTTCAGGTGATCAGGGTAATTGAAGTTCTAGGAGTGCTGCCTTTTAGTGGAGACCCTAGGAAGCTTATTTTTGAGACTGGACATACATTTGTATATTGTTGCAGTCCTCTAAACAATTAACATTCTTTTGAACACTTATTCCCGGGTTGTGGGAATTTACATTACAAATTATCAGCAATGTTTATGTGATCATTTTATATTGTACTTATGACTATGCTGTCGTGAACATTGACTCAACACGACACAAGTCTCCATTTGTGTACGGGTGTCGTCATGACACGCTTGCCATTATATCTATATTGCATCTCTATTGTTAACCATGTGTTATGACGATCCCGTCTAGCTCGCATCCCCGTGTTTCCGCTATCAGCGGGGGTGTGACAACTTATAACATGTATAGTGGTATTGCGTCTTCTTTTAATGTAAAGTATATAAAATTGCATCGTTCTGGAAAGAAGCT
This sequence comes from Flaveria linearis, assembly GCA_024085815.1. Classification (NCBI taxonomy): domain Eukaryota; kingdom Viridiplantae; phylum Streptophyta; class Magnoliopsida; order Asterales; family Asteraceae; genus Flaveria; species Flaveria linearis. The sequence goes on from CM044006.1 coordinate 52,791,956, forward strand.
TATTTTGGTAAATTATATAACATAATATCACAATGTTTTGTTTTTTTATGCAAAACATTGGATTGATATACACAAATGAAGCTGGTAGTTTTTCATATTTAGTAGCATACCATAATGGCACCATAAAAATTATTTTTTCAACCATGTGATAAAATCAAAACATGAAGTCGATCCATACGTATTAAAAACGTCAAAGAAAAATCATTGTCTACTAAAGACAACAAAAGTAAAAACGTTTGAGAATCAAAATAAATGAATTGAAACATAATGATGGTTAAATTCACGTGAATCTAGGGCAATATTCTCATCACATCTAGTATACAAGTTCACCGATTATGTTTAAAAGAACCACAGGACTACATCCCTGGGTCTTTTGGAGGCTTGGTTGTAATTTGTTCATGAACAGACTCGTACCTGTTCTACCTAAACCATTGGTTCTAATACCAACAGGCCTTGCATAATTGACTTCAAATGGTTGACCAAAACCAAGTAACTTTGAGATACCATCTTTTCAAGGAGTAGGTTGAGCACTAGTGCACATCTGATCAACAAGTAATTCCTTGGGAAAACCTTTACTCTCAACAACTTTAATACATGAAATATATCTCTGCGTAGTAAACTATATTGCTCGTACCTACTACACGTTTAGGATACGACCATACATTCTTCTTTAAATATCATTTTTTTAAATAACATAAAAAATGTTAGAAGTTAACTAATAGATATCATAGAAAACAAAACAATATTAAATTGAACAGGATAGTGTTGGGATAGTGTTAGCTACTCCTCTGGTCAGTGATCCAGCGTCCACAGGTAAAACTGTGCAGCCTGTCACTGAACAGAAGGCTACTACTTCAGGATTGAAAGATAAGATGCTTAAAGAGGATTTATGTGATAAAATTGAACAGGATAGTGTTGGGTCAAATTCACAAACATCTACGTCAGAACCTAACCAACAATCCCTAAACGTTTAAATCATCAAAATCCTGATAAAAAGAAAGAAAAATGCGTTTAAAATGTCAAAACAATTAAATTATTAAAGAAGGCGAAGCATCTAAGAAGGATGAGAAACAGACCAGCTCCCGACCAGACTCAACCCCTCACAGAAGATCTCCCCAACCTATCTAAGGAGATCCTGCTATAACTATGGAAAACGAGGACATATTTTTCCAAATTATCCTCATTATCAGACACCCAAAAGAAAAATTGAGCTTTTTGATGAAAAACCAAGATTTTTAAAAATAGATCTAATACTCCTTCAAGACACCAAGTCACACAGATAAGCTCAAAGCGAAAGCTGTGTTGCCTAAGGTTAACCCGAGACTATTAGTGAACCAAAAGTTCATATCATAAGTCAGTCATCTGTTTATCACAAACAGGCCTTGCACAAAACTGGTTATGAAAAGAAAAATCAAGTAATGTGTTTGACGTTAAGGACAAGAAGAAGAAAGATGTTTCCTCGTCATCGAAGGTTAGTGGGTGAGTTCATGACGTGTGATATCTCTAGGAAACCTAAGCTAGAAAGGGTTGGGCCCCAACCTGAACTAATCATTTCCATTCTTTATGCAGTTGTCCGCTACAGCGCTATCACTAATACCTGGATTATTGATAATGGGGCTTCCAGGCACATGACCGGGAATTCGTCTCTCCTTTTCAACATAAAGCAAATTAAAGGGGGACATGTATCCTTCGCAGGCAAAAAAGGAGGTTATATCACCGCTCAAGGAAAAGTGGTAAACGAGAAGGTAAAGTTTGACAAGGTCAACTACGTTCAGCAATTGCAAAACAACTTGCTTTCTGTCTCCTAAATTTATGATAGGGCTTTAAGGTCGTATTTGAAAATAAGAAGTGTTACATACTTAATAAGGAGTGTGTTATCCTGGAGGAGCAAATTCTAATTTCGCCTCAAGATATAACGACCTGTATGTCTGGACCTTTCCAAGCCTCCACGACTGAGTCTACTGCTCAGTGTTTTTGTCTAAAGCAACTGAAAGGGATTCAGTTTCCTGTCATAAGAGAATAGGACACATCTATCCAGGAAGATGAACCATCTGGTTTAGAATCATCTGGTGGATGGAGTTAATGTCAAGAACTTCCAGCTTCCAGACTTCTGCATAGCATGCAAGAAAGGAAAACAGATGAGAAGTCTCACAAATCAAAGAAAGTTCATTCTATCAAGATTCCTCTTAAGCTTCTATATATGGATCTGTTTGGCCCTGTTAGTACAAAGAGCATTGCTGGTGATTAGTACTGTTTTGTGGTGATGGATGATTACTCAAGATTCTCTTGGGTGATGTTTCTGAAAGCGAAGTTAGGGACAGTTGAATCATTCAAACATCTAGTTACGATATTGGAGTCACTCTATAAGCTGAAAGTATGGAAAATACGTTTAGACAACGAGACAGAATTCAAGAATCAGTGGATGGACGCATTCTATCATGAGAAATGGATTGTTCATCAATTCTCTTCTGCCTACACTTGATAGATGAATGGAGTTGCTGAACGGAAGAATAGGAGCTTGATAGAAACAGCAAGGACAATGCTAGCTGACTCAAAACTGTCGGTTCAATTCTGGAACGAGGCAGTGGCTAATGCGTGTTATACTGTAAATCGGGTCTTAGGGTCAAACGTCATGGAAAAACTTATTATGAGTTGCTCCAGCAACGTAAACCCAACTTGGAGTATCTAGAACCATTTGGCGCACCGTGCATGCTGCTAGAGAAAAATCAGACTCGGAAGTTCTGCGAGAAGGCAGAAGAAGGTATATTCCTTGGATACAGTATACCAGACAAAAGGGTTTATAATAACTCAACTGGTCAGGTAGAAGTATGGTGCAATGTTGATGTACAAAGATACACCACCCCCCTTACGAGATAATGGACCTTTCTTTTTTCTTCGACTACGATGGATTTTTTAAATCTTTCAATCTACCTTATTCCCATTCTGATGATGTGTTGGCCACTCAAATGATGTACGATATTTTAAACACTCCTATTCGAGACTCGACATCCTCGGCTCCATTAGAAGGCACATCTAGCTCTTCAGGGGGAGAACTAGAGATAAGTGATTCCTCTGATGATGAAGAAGCTGAAACTAAAAATGTGAACCAGGAGGAACAGGTTCCCACTACTGAAAGTACACCTGCAGCTGATCATGAAGTAACTGGAACTTTTGAACCCAGTCCTTCAACAGCCACAGAAACTGAACCTGTGATTTCAAACCTAGATGATGAAGTAGCAGTTCCTACAAATCCCGAAACTAGGATTAACATGAATCATCCCCTGGACAACATCATCGGGGATATTCTTTCGGGAGTTCAGACAAGAAATCAGCTCTACTTAGCTGATTATGCTGTGGTCATGGAAAAGGGGTACATACACGATGGGGCATATCGATGTTTTGTGTCTCAAGTTGAGCCCAAGTATGTAAGCGAAGCCTTAAAGGATGAAGCATGGGTAGCTACCATCCAAGAAGAACTCCTACAGTTTAAGAAGTTAGATGTCTGGACACTTGTCTACAGACCAAAAGGTGCAAAAGTGATTGGCACTAAGTGGGTTCTTCGGTGTAAGAAGGATGACCAAGGGGTCATAATCAGAAACAAGGCTAGGCTTGTTGTTAAAGGGTTCAGGCAAGTCGAAGGAGTTGACTACAATGAAGTGTTTGCACCAGTGGTAAGGATGGAAGCAATTAGAATCTTCCTAGCCTATGCATCCTATATGCAGATCAAAGTTTATAAATTGGATGTGAAAAGTGCATTTCTTCATGGTGAGATCCGTGAAAAAGTTTACGTTAGTCAACCCAAAGGATTCGAGGATCCTTACCATCGGAATAGTGTTTATAAACTAGACAAGGCTTTGTACGGGCTCCATCAAGCCCCTCAAGCTTGGTATGAGAAACTCTTTACTCATATGCTAAAACATGGCTTTCGCAGAGGTGTAATTGACTTCATGTTGTTCATTAAGGAAAAAGACGGTAATTTACTAATGGTTCAGATATACGTGGATGACATAATCTTCGATTCCAAAACAAAGCATTATGTAAAGAATTCGAATCGCTGATGAAAGCTGAGTTTGAAATGAGTGCCATGGGAGAGATGAAGTTCTTTCTTGGTTTACAGGTAGATCAGACACCAAATGGAATCTTCCTACATTAGACCAAATATGTTGGAGATATCCTTAGTCGGCTCGACATGGAGAATGCAACGGTTGCAGGCATTCCACTTGCCACGAACCATGATATGGCACCCAACAAAAATGGTGATCTGGTAGATGCCACTATGTATCGAGGAATGATCGGATCTCTCATGTACCTCACAGCTTCTCGTCCTGATATTATGTACGCCACGTGTCTCTGTTCCAGATATCAGGCAAAACTAAAAGTAGATCATCTGATTTAGGTAAATAGGATCTTTCGTTATGTGAAGGGTACTCCAACATTTGGGTTGTTGTATCCTTATGATGATGACTTTGAGCTAATAGCGTATAATGACTCAGATTATGATGGTTGCAAGATAAATTACAAGTCAACATCTGTGGGATGTCAGTTCTTTGGAAGACGATTAGTCACCTGGCAGTGTAAGAAGCAGACGTCTGTTGCTCCGTCAACATATGAAGCCGAATATGTTGTTGCGGCAAGTTTCTGTTCATAAATCATCTGGATTTAACAGCAAACGCGAGACTATAGTTTGAATTCCCTAACACCCCTATATTTGTTGATAATTCTGCTGCTATTGCTGTCACCAAAAATCCGGTCCAACACCCCAAAACTAAACACATCGGAATTAAATGTCACTTTATACTTAACTGTTTTGAAAAATAATTAATCGATGTTGTTAAAATTAACACGGATTTCCAACGCGCCGATCTATACAAAAAAACTTTTGATAAACCTCGATTTCATTATCTATTAGAGGTCAATGGCGTTAAAAAGAAAGATGATGTGATTCCAGCCGATTCGAGTTCATAGTCCGTCTCTATGTTTTATTTTTATTTTTTAATTTTATTTTTCTTTATTTTATTTTTTCTGTCTTTAAAAATTCAAAAACACAAAAAGATTTTCGGTTTTAGAATTTTACAGGGAGAATAGTTTAGTGTCAGTAGTTAGTATTCAATTACTTAAAAAAACAGGGGCGGTCAGATAAGCTGAAAAGTAAAGACATCAAATCTACGAAATCGGTTCAAGAAATGGAAAATGATAGTACACAAGCATTAAATTATTTGGGACACCAAAAAGATTTAAATGTTCTACAATGTTATATTCAAAGTTACAGAAAATTATAAGTCTAAGAAGTCAAAAGCTAATAAGTTGAAAGATGATAGTAAGGTAGTTTGCTACTGTGGGTACATAGAGAAAGTAGATCTAGGGACTGCTAATCTATCATATGATGTGTTGGTAGATTCAACACAAGAGACTAGTAGACTTCATTAGTGAAAAAATTAAAACTAAATCATTCAACAGGCTATGGGCTTCCATCTCATCCCTGGTTGACACAATCAACTTATTTAGGGGTGAAGAGGAAAATGAATGGCACAAATGTGTGAGGACGACCATAAAAATGAGCAAAATGCATGAAAAATGGGAAACGCAATCAAGCTAATGATAAATGTTATTGATGCGTTATATGTAAAATAAAATTGCTCTAACAAGAAGATAGGTTGTGTGCCTCTCTGCTATGCGATGGCACTGACCTGAGGATAAGCACAATCTAAATATTCTAGAATTCATTGTTGTTTACGCCTCTCTACTGTGCGATGACACTAACCTGAGGCTTGGCATCTCTTTGAAAGCTCTTAGAATAGTTTCTTCTTATCAAAACCTGTAGATCGCTCAAAATTCTCCTGAGGAAAGTTGATTACCATATAAGTGTGAGATCCACAAATGCTTGTTGAAATAATAAACCTAAACAATCACCAATGTATGTCAAAAATATATGTATGGATTTAAGTAGACAAATATACTGACAATCATCGTGGCAGCATTCCCCGATGGTCAAAATCAATGTGTACTACTTAACAGCTCTAGCATGATTTCCTATTAGTGCTCCTAACTCTTAGATGAATAAAACACTATAATTGATAAATATAACGTTCTCTGTATCTACCTAATATAAAAGGTCTCAAATGATTATGTTTATATCTGTATGATTCCATAAGAATCTTTCTAGATAAGATGAAAATGTTTGATGTTGTTCTGCTCAGGGGGAGAAATCGTTTAAGAAATGTTAAAATGTTTTCAACCCACCTCAAATGAAAAAAACAAAAAGATTGTCTTAATTTAGTTTGTTTTAAGTTTTTCTTAGTTTTAGTTATGTTTGTATCGAGTTGATGTCAGACTATGTAACAAGAGGAAATCCGTGAATGTCACAAATTGAACCGAACATTATCTGATAAAAGCTTGTTTCTGAAATGGTAAAAGGATCACGTCTGAGGTGATCACAAGGTTTTAAAATAAAAGGATCACGTCTGAGGTGATCACAAGGTTTTAAAGTTAAAAGGATCACGTCTGAGGTGATCAAATGGTTTTCAAGTAAAAGAATCACGTCTGAGGTGATCAAACAGTTTTAATTAAAAGGATCACGTCTGAGGTGATCAAAAGTTTTCAGTTAAAAGGATCATGTTTGAGATGATCAATGGTCATAATGTCATATATCAAATTCAAGTTTTTGAAAGGTCAGGAAAAGTGAAGTCAAACTCGTAAGAATGAGCCAATCGTACGATTGGATCATAAGTATGGGCCAATCGCACGATTGGACCATAAGTATGAACTAATGGCACTAATGGACCATAAGTATGAGCCAATCAAACGATTGGACTATGAGTATGGGTCAAAGTATATGATTGGATCACAAGTATGAACCAACCGTACGACTGGCTGAAGAAGTCTAAGTTAGTCGTACGACTGAACCTCAGTCGCACGAATGAATCATGCGTATGGGTCCAGTCGCATGACTGAAACACAAATCAGTATAAGAAGGGGCTCAGTCAGTCGAAGCCCTACACTTGATTTCAAAAAGCTCTCACGAACCGCCGATTACCAAACCCGCCCTTTTCAAATTTTTCTCCGTTATTGACTGATTATTGCCTTACTAACCGATTGTTATCCATCTACAGGTATATTGAGACTGAAAACATGCCAAATAACAACGTCAAGTCGATCCAAAATGTCCGAATCACTTAAAACAAGAACCGAGACTAATAACCCTAAAATAGAACACTTAAATGAACCTAAACGTGCATTTAAAACATAACTAGTAAGTAACCCGCGCGATGCGGCGGCGACGACATCAACATATTTCACAATGCGAATATTTTCTTTGTTGTTTCATAACATATGCGGAATACATAGTAAAAAAAACTAAATTATGAGATATTGTTTCACTTTATAATACTAAATGGGTCAGAGTTAGTTGACCTGAAAAGCTTCCCTTTTAAAACTCTGATATTATATACAAACTATATAATATAAAAACCAAACAAAGCAAGAGGACAATGGACAAGTGGATTGTGATCTGAAATAATTTTCTTCGTAAAATTTGATTCGTTCCATAGCGGTGCGATGAGAAATGATGTTTGGGGACAATGGACAAGAGTTTTCCTTGATCCTCTACAACATCCTTGATGTCAAGAATGCAGGCACTTTCCAAACAAATATTCAACCATCGCTTCCTACCTGAGAACATTATTAAGTTCAAATATAACCACAATTCATAAAGAATACAGGACTACAATTTATGTGAATTTCCAACTCAATTTTTTACTCACAGAAACCAGATGTTTGCAGTCAGGTAAAAAGATGATCCCATTAATGGCTTCACCATGCCCCGTCACAAGTGCAACCATCTCACCACATAAAGAATCAATCCGTCACTGATTAGAAGATCAAATGGCCATTTCAACTCATAACAAGCACAATATGATGCAAAGTAACCATCTCATCGACCTAAAAAAACAGTACAAACATACAAATTAAAGAAGCCACTGGATTCATGATCAAAACCACTAAATCAACCTAGATCCGTACCAAAACCACTTTCGAAATCCCTAACACCATCATTTCTCACCATCCATCGATACATAAAAGACTCAAACACATATATTATCTTGGTGGGAGTTTGGGATTGCTAATTTAAAAAGGCTTTTCTGCTTATTGCATTTTTAATAGAAGATAGCATTATGTAGTGTTTGGATCAAGAAAAGTGGTTGCTTACTTTAAGTTGAAATAAGTTGTTTTCAACAAGTAATTGATATTGTTCATTTCAAACCGATTTAGAGGATTTAAAAATACCAGTTTACCCTTACGATGAAATTATTTGATCTCAATAAGCTGGTTATCCGATCTGCTAATAGCGTGAGTTGTTTAAATAAGCAATTCCTAACACCCTCTTGCAATATCATTAAACCATTATGAGGCGTTTGTTGGTTGGCACAACCCAGTCTGACTTGACCGAGGCTTTAATACCCATTCTAACATGTTGCCCAACCAAAATTGCCCGGACATTTTGCAAGATATATGTTTTAACGAGGATCTGCAAGCTTTGAAATGTACTTCACAGCTTCACCTTTTTCATCAGCATCAATGCATGCCTCCACAAACGGCCTAAAACCTATAAATGCCAACACCAGAAATAAGAAGTCAATTAATTTGTTTTTATTTATTTTTCATTCTTTATTTGAGTAGAAGAAAAATGGATTCCAAGTGAAGTATTAAACCATACCAGTTGGAGGCCTTTTCTCCTTTGAAAACTTTTCCAAGGCATCCCAGTCCCTAATTGTTGCCAAGGCAAAAACTTTGAGCCAATACCACCGTTTCTCTGAAACCTGATTCAAGCATTGAATAACACCACTAAAAGTATGTTATGGCAAGACGTTGGGATCTTGAACAAAAAAAGATGTCCAAAGTGATATAATTTGAATAATATGAGCCTCAAAGAGATTTATACAACACTAAATTGATTCAAACAATACTATAATTCAGATAGTGATCGCTGACCTTAAATTCTGTTTTAACTTTTAGAGCAGCACGATGATTGCCTAATACTATGCATGTCCGAATTGTATCACTGATACTTGAATCAACAAATATTGGCTGCTTTGTACTTACTTCCAGCTCATGCTGCATCCTGCATTAAATGTAAAAAAATAATGACCCACAAGATGTATAAACGTATAAATAAAAAATGTAATATTGTCATTCATAGAATTAAGAGTTACATGCTTTTTAATCTTATAAAAACAATTCATACTTTAATAATCTGGCATGCTCTTCAGCAGCCTTTGACTCGAAAACATGTTCCTTTGTTTCAGCAAAAAGATTCTGGGCTTTTTCAATGAGTTTTACTCGTGGGCCATGAAGTGGAGACCCTCTGCTCGCCATTGAATTCTTGGCTATTTCCCATGATTCTTTCCACAATAAGAAGGCTACATCCTATAACATTAAAAAAAAGAACTCATTATGCAACAGTAATTAAAAATATATATTTGCATATGACATAAAAAAAGAGAAAGACATCAAGTGTAATTATGAATGCAGGCTTACATGAAGCTGACCAGTAGAAAGGAAGAAATCCTTCAAAAACTCATGCTTATAGCACCTGCATAAAATATAGATGTTCAAATTTTCATTCAACTATAAGATCAGAAATTCAGAAAAAAGTTCTTTAATCAGTAAAATACACAAACAAAAAACAAATCAAAAACCCACAATAACACATTCACAGAAATCACGAGAATCAAGAACACATAAAAAACCTAGATTTAAACTTTACAGTTCCCATCAAAAATCAAAACCCACAAAGTACCACACCAATAACACCCAATTAGACCAAAAAAAAGCAATAACAACGATTTACACAGGGGATTTTGCCTAACAACTCACCAAGATGAACAACGAAGCTTCATCAAACGAACATTTGGACAGAAATCAATGAAACAATGGATGAATTGCTTAGGATTTCGCATACGTAAACAAATCCATTCGATTCACATCATTCGCACATGATTTGAAGAATTAATCACAAACAGATGAAATTCTTGGTGAATCTGAATCAAAACAGAGTTCTGAAATTGTTGATGAAATTGTTAGAAGGAATTGCCATATGATCCTCATCATCTCATCACCTACAAAACAAACCAAAACAATCTCACAACCGCAAGCGAGTAATCAGCAACAACATTTCTACAACACTTACCGTCCATCTCAACTATCGGATTCTGTACGGCGATTTTATCGATGGCGGTGGTAGCAGCGGAAGCGAAGCAACGAAGTGAAGCGTTGGATGAGCGAGTGAAGATCGGAAGACTGTTGGTGGATGTTGCAGAACGTGAGAGGTTGTAATATGATGGAATTGGTGACCTAGGGTTTCTGAGGGATAGAGAAGATGAAGATAACATGGTGACGACGGTGGACATGGTGGTCAGACGGAACTGTTGTTTGAATTTTGAAAGGAGATATGGATTTGAAATGTGGGAGAATGCATCTGGAGTTTTAAACCTAGAGTTTTATGAAGAAGACTCTGCTTGTACCATATGCAACACAACTTGTACATCTCTTAATTTTAAGAGATTTTGGTCAAATGACTATTTTACCCTTCTCATTTGCTTATATATATAGTATAGATAAGTGTAAAATTGAGTCCTTGCACGTCTAATGAATCTAATCTTGAAGTGTAAATGACTGATTTGACAAAGATTCAAAATTTTGAACTCGCACGGTGGGTATGCGAAAGGACATACGGATGAACTTCAGTCGCGCGATAGAGCCAGATGCACGATTCAATCGCACTATTGAATCAATCGGTGACTCAGTCGCACGACTGACTCAACCGCATGTCATGGCATATGACTAATTCCAGTCGGATGCTCAATCGCATGACTGAGTTCTATCGGATGGTTCAATCGTACGATTGAACCAGTTGGTTAAAATCTGTTCTAACTCAAATTTTCCCTCTTGTGAATGGATCTAACGTGTTTGTTACCTGTGTTGCAGCAAAATTGCTGACAGGTGGACGATGAGCACCAAGCACAATATCTGTGCTTACCTCGATCCTACGTCTAGGAACGCTTCAGAGTTCGTTGGCATCATAGACTTCCTACGACGGTCGAGGATTTACAGATCTATTTCAGCTCCATGCACACCGTACAGATCCATACATCAGGCATTCTGGGAGAATGCTATTGTCGATCACTCATTCGAGCCATACCGGATCCGAAGTTCTATCATTGGACTTGATATTGATATAGCGGAGGATGACATTAGGAGAGCCTTGGATTTGGGTGTGGATGGAGACTACCCAACCAAGCTGCATCCCCTGACTGTTAGGGACTGCTTCTTGAGGATCAAGTATGCTAGCGGCATCAATGCCGGCGTGCTTAACAAGAGCAACATGTGTCCACAGTTCAAGTACATGGCACATGTGATCCTCAAGTGCATCACGTCTTGGAGAGGAGGATTTGACGAGATGAGCGATCAAATCCAGAATGCATTCATTGCACTAGTACTGAACCACCCATTCAGTTTTTCGAGGATGTTCTTCGGGTATTTAATGGAGAACATAGAGGCGAAGGGGGAGGAGGGGTTCTGTATGTATTCTAGATTCCTGCAGATGATCATAGATGAGAAGCTCCCGTCACTACCTAAGAACAAGGATGATGAGGTAGTGTTAGAAGTTATGAATGACACTAGCCTGGGAAGGATGAAGGTGTACTGGGGGAAGCATGTGAAGCCCCTGATCAGGAGGTTGTTTGGTCATCTGACCAATATTGATTATGTCACACCCGCCAGAAAGAAGTGGTGCCATGATGACAGCGACTCCGATATTGAGCCAGTCATGATCCCAGACAACGACGACGACAACGACGACGACGATAACCAAGGGCATGGTCAAGGTGGTGGAGAGGAGGGATCAAGCCAAACACGAGCCATATACACGTGTACTATTCCTCCACCACCTCAGCAGAGTGGTGCTTCGGCACCTGGTGGATCTGAGCAAGTTGCCATCCTCTAGGACTTTCTGATTGATGAAGATGAAGAGTCTGATGATGAGCCTCTCACCTAAAGAATAGGTAGCAAGGTTGTTGCTACACATAAATGGAATGAGGCGGTTGGCGGACGCCAAGCTGGTTCGGAGGGTGGTGACACTGATGTCATAGATCCATCATACACCCCCGACCAGCCTATGAGCTCAGGGGAGCCCCGATTTCCAAAGGTTTTAGGAGGAAACGAATGGCCCATCCCTATGACAAGAAGGGCAAGAGGCAGAGATTTGTACTTGTCAGTTCTTCCACCACCACAACCACTTCCACCACTATAGCCACTGTCACTGACACCACCACTTCCATCCCAGCCACCTCCACTACCATACCATCCACTAGACATACATCCACATCCATCTCACCCACCATGCCCAAAACAGTTCCTCGACAAACCATCCCCACTCCTACTCCCGTCTACACCACATCCACCACCGTACCTTCTACTCCCCAAGCGTGCACATCTTCACAGTTCCCTCCTCCACAGAGCTTGACTCTACCCATGGTTGGGTTAGAGGAACAGTTGGCCAGCCTAAACCGATTAGTGCTGAAGCTGTTGGCTATCGATGATATGAGGGCCAACCAGCTGAACCAACTGATGGCAGTTAATACAGCACATGGCAAGCAGATTGCCTAACTTACTGAGAAGAACGAGGCTCACGAGAGAGCTTTAGTTCAAGCTCACGGTGCCCTACAAGCTTAAAACAAGCTAGTGCTTGCATCTGCCCAAAGGATCGATGAGTTAGAGAAGCAGAATAAGAAGATGATGTTAAGGCTCAAGGGTACGAAGAGTGAGCCTCTAAGGATAAGAGGGTGATGATGATGAGGATGCTGATTAGGTAGGTGATGCAACTGTATCAGCCTCGACTCCATCGACAAGGGAGAGGCGCACCAAAAGAAACCAAGACCAATGAGCCCTTTCCTCAGCTCCTCAAGCTGAAGAGATACATGATCAGGGGAAAAGTAATGCTTAAATGTTTATGTATTTGAAAATTTTGTACTTGAAATGTTTATTACATTAATGTAATTTATGAAAATTTATGTTTAATGTCTTTGATAAATGATTAATGTATGCATTGTTGGTTGTGTAATCGAACAGATACAATTCAACAGACTGATGACTATGATATTGCTCCCCTTTAGCAAAACAAGACTCACCTCACTATGATTATTGATTTGCAAGGGATAGTAAGACGGTCTGTGAGTTACACTCCAGAGGAGGGAGAAATCATCTACGACTTGATTGACGAGCAACTCGCCAATATGTTGAGACTAAATCCAGATGAGCTTGTCAAAGATGCTCCAGAATTCGATGTTGTTAGTGATGAAGAGCTACAATGTGTGGATGAGATCGAGATCGAAGATGTTACATCAGATTATTATCCAGAGTACACTGACCCTAAGGGTAATGTTATCCCCGACTTGGGTGAAACATTTGGCAGTGATACTTTTGGCACACTTGATGAGAAGGAGAAAGAGAAATAAAAAGAGGAAGGTAAAGCCTAAGCCACAAATGTTGATGTTGATTTAAAGAAGGCTGAATGGGCAGCTTGTTTGACAGAGATGAGAGCCCATCGTGAACCTACAAAGCCTAACGCCTACGCCAAATTGTATAAGGTTAAGAGACATCAGAAGGTGTCAGGAAAGATCATAACTTGGGCTTATTTTGAGGATCTGAAAGTGTACGCTGTGAAGCAGGAGACGGGGGATTGCGTACTTCAGATATCCACACGATCTGAAGACTCTTCCTGGTTTTGAGCTAAACAGGTTGCCTATTTAGACCTTTTGTATGCCAACCCGAAGAAGATGTCGGGCTAGTTTGAGATGGCACTGAAGAGAGCATACCACACTAGATGGTTAAACTTCAGACCTCAACAACCTAAGAGGTTCATTCATAAGATTGAAGTTGACCCTATCACTGGGAAGCCTAAGGTAGTGCTGAAGTGGAGTCCTCACGCACAATGTCTAAGATCCCATTGTAGGAGATACCTCAGGACTTCACTCCACACTTTAAATGGTGGTATTACGACTGGAGGACGAGGGAAGTGGTCATAGTGTTGAACAGAGACGGTAAGATAGAGATGATCAGGGTATTTGACCTAATGTGGCTCACTAACTTGTCTGCTGAAGATGTTTATAGATTGTACAAGTGGCCACTATTCTATGACACGCGTGATATTGTACAAGCTATCCAGTTCCAACATGTGATAAGACTCTGCTTTGCTTTCGAGATATACGCAGGAGTCACAAAAGAGGAGAAGTATAAGAAATTCCAAGAGCATGTTAAGAATGTTAGACAATAGGATAAACTAGGTCCAAGGGGGAGTTTGTTGATACATTGTTCCTAGTTTATGTACTTTAATGTAATTGTCTTTCATTTCTTACACATATGTAATGAAAATGTTTAATGAAATATGATATGCATTTTGATGTTTAACTGTCTTTGTTTATATCATATTCTTATTGTAATTGATATTACTCATATTTATAAACATTATATATAGGTTTTAGGTTGTTGTACATAGTTCTGAGTCAATAATGATTTAGAAATGTGTTCAACTTAGTCAAGTGGTTATTCATGCTAATGGACCATACTTATGGACCATACGCACGAATGAACCATACTTATAGACCAGTCGCATGACTGAACCAGGAGACTGGATCAGTCGTATGACTGAGACATAAGATTGACTCGGTCGCACGACTGAATAGTCGTGCGTATGGGTCAGACGCATGAGTCAGTTACACGACTGAACCATGCTAATGGCTCAGTCGTACGAATGGGTACTGAAAACCTATAAATACCACATAATTCGTGGAAAAAGATAAAACTTCAAATACTATCATACCCTAGCCGTCCAGAGTGTCAAAGTTCGTCCATCTAAGTTCATAGTTCATTCCTGATTGATTTCAACTCGTTCTTAACGTTTTCTTAATCGTTAGATCAATCAGGTTGTTTGTTCTCACTGATTGGATCGCCAGTCAAATAAAATTCCATGCTATTTGATCTGGTCTCACGCAGAATCCATTAATACTCCATACGAAAATGGTCCTAACAAGAGGGGAGTTTGTTGATACATTTTCACTCAAATCATCATCATCACCATCATCATCATCATCTCTATCATCGTCTCCATCACCCTTAATCTTCAAAGGCTCACTCTTCGTACCTTTCAGCCTCAACATCATCTTCTTATTCTGCTTCTCCAACTCATTATCCTTTTGGTAGATGCAAGCACTAGCTTGTTTTCAGCTTGCAGGGCATTGTGAGCTCGAACTAAAGCTCTCTCATGAGCTTCGTTCTTCTCAGTAAGTTAGGCAATCTTCTTGTCCTGTGCTGTATTAACTGCCATCAGTTGGTTTAGCTGGTTGGCCCTCATATCATCGGTTGCTAACAGCTTTAGCACTAATTGGTTTAGGCTGACTAACTGTTCCTCTACCCCAACCGTGGGTAGAGTAGAGCTCTATGGAGGAGGGAACTATGATGATGTGCCCGCTTGGGCAGTAGAAGGTGCAGTGGTGGATGTGGTGTAGATGGGAGTAGGAGTGGGGATGGTTTGTGGAGGAACTCTTTTGGGCATGGTGGGTGAGGTGGATGTGGATGTATGTACGGTGGATGGTATGGTAGTGGTGGTGACTGGGATGGAAGTGGTGGTGTTAGTGACTGTAGTGATGGCAGTGGCTGTGGTGGTGGCGGTTCCTGTGGTGGTGGCGGTGGCTGTGGTAGTGGAAGAACTAACAAGTACAAATCTCTGCCTCTTGCCCTTCTTGCCATAGGGTTGGGCCATTCGTTTCCTCCTGGAACCCTTCGCAATCGAGACTCCCCCTGAGCTCATAGGCTGGTCGAGGGTGTATGATGGATCTGTGACATCAGTATCACCACCCTCCGAACCAGCTTGGCGTCCTCTAACCGCCTCTTTCCCTTTATCTGTAGCAATAACCCTGCTACCTATTCTCCGAGTGAGAGGCTCATCATCAGACTCTTCGTCTTCATCAATCAGAAAGTCCTGGTGGATGGCAGCTTGCTCAGATCCACCAGGTGCTAAAGCACCACTCTGCTGAGGTGGTGGAGGAATAGTAGACGTGTATGTGGCTCGTGTTTGGCTCGAGCCCTCCTCTCCACCACCTTGACCATGACCTTTGTCATCATCTCATCGTCGTCGTCTGGGATCATGACTGGTTCAACATCGAAGTCGCTATCATCATGGCACCACTTCTTTCTGGCAGGTGGGTGCGACATAATTGATGTTGGCCAGATGACCAAACAACCTCCTGACCGGGGGCTTCACCTGCTTCCCACGGTAAACCTTCATCGTTCCAAGGATAGTGTCATCCATAACTTCTAACACTACCTCATCATCATTGTTCTTGGGTAATGAGGGGAGGTTCTCGTCAATAATCATCTGTACGAACTGAGGGTACATGCAAAAACCCTCTTTCCCCTTCGCCTTAATGTTCTCCCTCAGATACCCAAAGAATATCCTAGAAAAACTGAACGGGTGGTTCAGTACCAGTGCAACGAATGCGTTCTGGATTTGGTCACTCATCTTGTCAAATCTTCTTCTTCTTGATGCGATGCACTTGAGGATCACATGTGCCAAGTACTCAAACTGAGGGCACATGTTGCTCTTGTTAAGCATGCCTGCATTGATGTCACCGGCAAGTGGAGTACCTGTAACCGTTGCATTCTCCATGTCGAACCGACTAAGGATATCTCCAACATATTTGGTCTGATACAGGAAAATTCCATTTGGTGTCTGGTCTACCTGTAAACCAAGAAAAAACTTCATCTCTCCCATGGCACTCATTTCAAACTCAACTTTCATCACAGATTCGAATTCTTTACATACTGCTTCGTTATTGGAATCGAAGATTATGTCATCCACGTATATCTGTGCCATTAGTAAATCACCTTCATTTTCCTTAATGAACAACGTGCAGTCAATTACACCTCTGCGAAATCCATGTTTCAGCAGATGAGTAGAGAGTTTCTCATACCAGGCTCGAGGGGCTTGATGGAGCCCATATAAAGCCTTGTCTAGTTTATAAACTCTATCCCGATAGTAAGGATCCTCGAAGCCTTCGGGTTGACTGGCGTAAACTGTTTCACGGATCTCACCATGAAGAAATGCACTTTTCACATCCAATTGATACACTTTGATATGCATAAACGATGCATAGGCTAGGAAGATTCTAATTGCTTCCATCCTGGCCACAGGTGCAAATACTTTATTGTAGTCAACTCCTTCGACTTGCTTGAACCCTTGAACAACCAGCCTAACCTTGTTTATGATTATGACCTCTTGGTCATCCTTCTTACACCGAAGAACCCACTTAGTGCCAATCACTTTTGCACCTTTTGGTCTGTCGACAAGTGTCCAGAAACCTAACTTCTTGAACTATAGGAGTTCTTCTTACATGGCAGCTACCCAAACCTCATCCTTTAAGACCTCG
The DNA here is from genome assembly GCA_024085815.1 of Flaveria linearis. Taxonomy (NCBI): domain Eukaryota; kingdom Viridiplantae; phylum Streptophyta; class Magnoliopsida; order Asterales; family Asteraceae; genus Flaveria; species Flaveria linearis. The sequence continues at coordinate 52,809,436 of CM044006.1, forward strand.
CTTACATAATTGGGCTTAACTTGAGACACAAAACATCGATATGCCCCATCGTGTATGTACCCCTTTTCCCTGACCGTAACATAATCAGCTGAGTAAAGCTGATTTCTTGTCTGAACTCTCGAGAGAATATCCCCGATGATGTTGTCCAGGGGATGATTCACTTTAATCCGAGTTCCGGGAGTTGTGGGAACTGCAACTTCAACATCCAGGTTTGGAATAACAGGTTCCGTTTCTGTGGCTGTTGAAGGACTGGGTTCAGAAGTTCCAGTTACTTCATGATCAGCTGCAGGTGTACTTTAAGTAGTGGGAACCTGTTCTTCCTTGTTCATATTTTCAGGTTCAACTTCTTCATCATCAGAGGAATCACTTATCTCTAGTTCTCCCCTGAAGAGCTAGTAGTACCTTCTAATGGAGCCGAGGATGTCAAGTCTCGAGTAGGAGTGTTCAGAACATCGTACATCATTTGAGTGGCCAATAAATCATCAAAATGGGAAAAAGGTAGATTGAAGGATTTAAAAAATCCATCATAGTCGAAGAAAAAGGAAGGTCTTTTTCCCGTTGGGGGTAGTGTATCTTTGTACATCAACGTTGCACCACACTTCTACCTGTGCAGTTGAGTTATTATAAACCTTTTTGTCTGGTATACTGTAGCCTAGAAAGATACCTTCTTCTGCCTTCTCGCAAAACTTCCCAGTCTAATTTTTCTTTAACAGCATGCAGGGTGCACCAAATGGTTCCAAATACTCCAAGTTGGGTTTATGTTGCTGGAAGAACTCATAACAAGTTTTCCCATGACGTTTTACTACTAAGACTCGATTCAGAGAATAACACGCATTAGCCACTGCCTCGTTCCAGAATTAAACCGGTAGTTTGGAGTCAGCTAGCATTGTCCTTGCTGTTTCTATCAAGATCCTATTTGTTGGTACATATGTCCCTAGTTCTAGTTCTAGTGAGCTTAAATGTAATTGACTTATATTTTGTAACACTGATGTAATATTTGATATATAAAATGAAAAACTCTTCGTTGAATGTGTATTGGTTATTGAATGTTATATCTACTCTTATGCTTAATTATTACACGCTTATATGAACATGTTATATAGGTTTACAGTTGTTAGACATAGTTATGTATCATTAAAGGTTCAGGAATATGTTTAACTAAAACTCATGATTCAGTCGCACGATTGGACCATACGAATGGGCCAGTCGTACGAATGAACCAGGTGATTGAGCCAAACGCATGATTGAGTCATAAGACTGACTCAGTCGTACGAATGAATCAATCGTACTACTCAGTCGCATGACTGAGCCATACATATGGCTCAGTTGTACGAATGAAAACTGAACCCTATAAATATCACTTAATTCGTGGAGAAACGTAACACTTCGAGAATTCTTAACCCTAGCCATCCCAGTTCGTCCAGAGAGTCCCTTCCAACTTCATAGAACGTTTCTGATCGAATCTAATCAATTCTTAACGTATTCTCATCGTTAGTTTTGATCGGATTAACGTTCTCCCTGATTGGATCGCCAATCAAATAGGATTCCGCATTATTTGATCTGGTTTCATGTTGAATCAGTTAGTACTCCATACGTACACGGTCCGAACAAGTGGTATCAGAGCTTTGGCTCTTGATTCTACGTGGATTCAATCGCGTTTTTGCTAAAGTCAACGTTTTTAATCAAAAGATCTATTCTTGTTGCATCAAAATTCAATTTTTACGAATGCATGTGTCAAAAGTTAGTCTTTTTCGAGTTTCAGCCGATTAGAGTTTTCAAAATTGTGTTTTTAGGTCGAATTGTGTGAAAAGTTTGAAAAATTTCAAAGTCAGCAGTCTCAGTCGCACGATTGACTTAATCGCATGACTGAACTCCATTCGCTCAGCTCAATCGCATGATTGGCCCAGTTGTTTGTTCAATCGCATGATTGGCCCAGTCGGTTTGTTCATTTGCATAACTGTCCTAGCCGTCTGCTCAGTCACACAACTAAGCTCAATCGCACGGTTGAGTCTCAGTCGCACCCTAGTCACATCCCCAGTCGCATACACAGTTGGTTTTTTAGGTTTTGAGACTAATTCAAATGGACACACAGAACTTTGCACTTTCAGCAGGGAAGGACTCCAGGATCCAGAATCTATTACTCTTGGAGAACGAGATCGGGAATCATAACAAACCACCAAAGCTTCTGTCTCTTGATGAATATCCTCAATGGAAGCAACGGTTTGAAATTCATCTGAATGGTGTGGACATAAACTTATGGAGCACTATTAAGGCTAGCTACACTATGCCAGTTGGAGCTGATGGTGTTCCACTGACTCTAAGGGGTTTAAGTGATGCACAAAAACTTGCATACAATGCTGAGAAGAAGGCCTATGCTTTGCTGACACAGTCCATTCCAAAAGACATCTTCCATCAGTTCTCAGAACACAAGTAGTGCAAAAAGTTATGGAAGGCTCTTGAGAAACGTTATGAAGGATATGCTACGCTTAAGTCTCTAAAGGCTAAAGCTTTGAAGAAGGAATTCGATAACTTCTCATCATTTGGGAATGAAAGTTTGGATGATGTGATCGACCGCTTCTATCATTTGATGAGTGAATTGCACACTCATGGGGTTAAAACGTCCATGGAAGATAAAGTGGCGAGTTTGGCTGATGGGTTACCTGATAAGTGGGATTCATTTGTTTCCACTTTGAGACATTATGATGTGCTGGAGACATTGGACATAAATGATTTTATTTTGAAATTGAGGGAGGAAGAGGTACGACATAAGTACAAGACTAAGAAGGGAAACTACACTCAGAATCCTTCTCTCTACAATGTGACTCCTACTACAGCGTCTTCTAGTGCACCTTTACAGACTACTTTCATGTCTAACACATCTGCAAGCATCCTAAGTACATCCTCAAGTTGTGAATCAGGTGGATCATCAAGTGTCCAAATTCAGTGCTCCAGAAATTCAATCGACAAAGTTAACTACAGAGAATTTGGGCAACGTAACTGTTGAAGTTGCTAAGGAGCATGTGGATCTACTTGCGGCTGTGGTACATCCTTATGATGGGTTAGCAGTAGGAAAGATTGGTAACTACAACTTAGCCGATGAAGATTATGAACAAGTTGATGAAACAGAGCTTGAACGGATGGATATAATGTGGGCTCTCGCTAGTGCTGTGCGTAGAGCAAAGAAGTTTCTTAAAGAGATGGGACAAAACCTGGTGGCTACTAAGGATACAACTTTTAGATTTGACAAGTCAAAAGTCACCTTTTTCAATCCCGGTGAAAAAGGCCGTTTCAAGAGAGAGTGTGTCAAACCTAAGAAGACAGGAAATGAAACCCGTTTTCATCATTTAACAGGCAGGATAAGGACAAGACTCCAAAGACAACATCAACCAGTCATGACTCCAAAGCAATGGCAGCACAGGGTGATGAAGGACAAGACTGGTCCTTCCATTTCTTATCTGATGATGAAGCTAACATTGCATCGGTTGATGATCTGAACGAAGACTCAGCGAGTGAGGGGGAGAATTCAGTTGAGCTTGCTACTGTTGATATGAATGAGACTATGGCTGCTGTTGATCAACTAGTGGAGGATGAACTAAATGCAGAATCTACAGCACACCAGGAATCCCAAGCTGCTTTCATGGCTGGCACCTCTACATCTGCACAGGTAGAATCGAAAGATGATGTCTTTGATAAACATGCTTATGTTGAATGTAATAAGTTTAGGAAATGCATCGATCTGAAATTTGTTAGGTTATTAGAACATAATGGTAACTTAGTAAATGACTTAAAACTTTGCATAGAGGCTAATAGAGTATTAAAGCGAAATGAAAGCAGTTTTAAGGGGAAAATTGAATTGCTGAGAAAACAATTAAAAGAGACTGAAGTTGTTGCTTTTAACCAAAAAAATGACAAAGTTTTATTTAAAAACAATTGAGGAAACTAAAAAGGAAAGAGCTGTTTTACAAGTTGAAAATGAATCCTTAAAGCAAAAACTACATCATTTAGCTAGTTCCTCTCACATCTTGAAAAACTTGGTTAAAGAAAGAAACAACGGGGAAGGGCTGGGTTATAAACTTATGCCTCCACCACATGAGATCCTCCTGAACACCAAACAGAGACCTATTAATAATAATCCCATCAAGGACCATTTGGTGACTACTCCTCTGGTTAGTGATCCGGACACTGCAGTTAAACCTGCTCGTCCGGTTGCTGATCGGAAGACATCAACTTCAGGCACAAAGGAGAAAACCATCATTGAAAACAAAGTGGAAGAGGATGTTCAGGCATCTCTTGGGTTGGGTTCAAAATCTGCTGTCACACAACCGAAGACTTCAAAAACCACTCAGTCTAAACCGATTAAGCAAGATCACAATCATCTTAAAAGACAAAGTAATCATAATGTTAAACAAGTAAAATTGTCAAAGAAGGTGAAAATCAAAAGGCTGAGACCAAAAAGTCCATACCTGAAGTTTGCTCCCCACCCCACAAGAGATCTCCGAGTCCTGTTGAGAGGAGATCATGCTATACTTGTGGACAAAGAGGCCATATTTCTTCACACTGTCCTCGCTATCAGACACCTAGGCTTAAAGTTAAACTAGATCAAGAAGTTAAATAGTTTCTTCAAAATAGAGATCTAAGACTCCTGTTAGGTTTAAAACACCTGTTAGGTCTCTTACCCCTCCCCAACACCACGGACAACACAAACAAGTCACTGGCAAGTCTGTGATGCCTGAGGTTAAACCGGTTTTTGAAAATAAACCTAAAGTTCAAACAGTAAATAAGTCATCGGTTTACCACAAACAATCCGTACCCAAGGATGGTCTGTGGAAAGCTAAAACATCTGATGTGTCTGATAGTGTTGATAAGCTGAAGGATGAGGTCTCTCCAACTGCTAAAGGTTAGTGGGTTGAGTTTGTGATGTGTGATGTCTCTGGGAAACCCAAGCCAGTCAAGGCTTGGGTCCCCCTCCTTAACTAATTATTTCTATTGTGTGCAGGTTGTCCGCTATAGTGCTTCTACCAACACATGGATTGTAGATAGCGGAGCATCCAGGCACATGACGGGAAATCAGTCTCTCTTTTTCAACGTCAAACAAATTAAAGGGGGACATGTTTCTTTCACTGGAAATAAAGGAGGATACATTACCGCACAAGGAGAAGTAGGTAATGGACAGGTAAAGTTTGATAAAGTAAATTTGTTCAACAATTGGAAAATAATTTGCTTTCAGTTTCTCAGATATGTGACAAGGGCTTCAAAGTGATGTTTGACATTCGAAAGTGTTACATTCTGAAGAAGGCGATGGATATTCCAGAGGAGCAGGTATTAATGTCAGCATCAAGGTACAATGATTTGTACGTCTTGGATATGTCAAATGCTTCTACTACTGAGTCCATAGTTCAGTGCTTCTTGTCAAAGGCAACAGAGAAGGAGTCCATCTCATGGCACAGGAGAATGGGACACATAAATCACAGGAAGATGAATCATCTAATTCATAACAACCTAGTTGAGGGAGTTACTGTAAAGAACTTCAAACTTCCAGATTTTTGTGTCTCGTGCAAGAAGGGAAAGCAAACCAGGAAGTCTCACAAGACCAAGCATGTTAACTCTATTGAGATGCCCCTGGAGCTACTGCATACGGATATTTTTGGTCCCGTCAGCACCAAGAGTATCACTGGAGACTGGTACTGCTTTGTAGTCATAGATAACTACTCACGTTTCTCGTGGGTGATGTTTCTAAAAGCTAAGTCTGAAACATTTGAAAACTGCCAGATTCAAAACTGCCAGTACAGTTCTAGAATGAAGCTGTTGCCAATGCATGCTACATGCTTAATCGTATGTTAGTAGTCAAGCGGCATGGGAAGACTTGCTATGAGTTGCTTCAGAAGCGCAAACCTAACCTGGACTATCTGGAACCATTCGGAGCTCCATGAACGTTACTAAAGAAAACTCCAGAGGGCAAGTTCAGCGAGAAAGCAGATCAGGGGATCTTTCTTGGATACAGCATACCAGACAAATGGGTTTATAACAACTTGACAGGTCAGGTAGAAGTATGGTGCAACATCGATGTGCAACGATACACCACCCCCCTGCTGGAAAAGGTCCATCGTCATTCTTCGACTACGATGGCTTTTTCAAATCATTCAACCTTCCTCAGATAGATTCAGATGAAGAGATTGCTGCTCAGATGATGTACGATGTCCTAAATACTCCGAATCTGGATACCAGCAATGTGACACCAGCTAGTGATGCTTCGGGGTCTTCAGCAGCTGCTCAGGACGAGAGTGATGATTCATCAGACGATGAAGAAGCAGTTGAGACCAGCAATGAGCATAACGTTAATCAAGATTGAAGCTCAACAGATGCTGAACATGCATCAGGGAATCCGGATACTGAACCTACTATCACAAATCTGGATACTGAAGTTGACGTTCCTACGACACCTGTTACTAGGATTAGTGTGAATCATCCCCCGGAGACTATCATTGGGGATCTTCACTCCGGTGTGAAGACGAGAAATCAGCTATACTCTGCTGATTATGCAGCAATTATGGAAAAGGGCTACGTGAATGACGGGGCTTTCAAATGTTTTGTTTCTCAAGTCGAGCCCAAACACGTAAGCGATGCCCTGAAGGATGAGGCCTGGGTCAACGCTATGCAGGAAGAGCTGCTATAGTTCAAGAAGCTTGGAGTGTGGACACTCATTGACATGCCCAAAGGAGTTAAAGTGATAGGCACCAAATGGGTGCTACGCTGCAAGAAGGATGACCAAGGTGTCGTAATCAGAAACAAAGCAAGGTTGGTTGTTCAGGGCTTCAGACAAGTTGAGGGAGTCGACTACAACGAAGTGTTTGCACCTGTAGCTAGAATGGAAGCATTCCGTATCTTCCTAGCGTATGCATCTTATATGAAGATCAAAGTCTATTGATTAGATGTAAAGAGTGCATTCCTTTATGGGGAAATCCGTGAAGAAGTCTACATCAGTCAACCCGAAGGATTTGAGGATCCTAATCATCGGGACAGATTCTACAAGCTGGACAAGGCTTTGTATGGGCTACATCAGGCTCCTCGAGCTTGGTATGAGAAGCTCTCCACCCACCTGTTGAAACACGGTTTTCGCAGAGGTGTGATTGACTGCACGTTGTTTATAAAAGAGAGAGAAGGAGATTTACTAATGGTGAAGATTTATGTGGATGACATAATCTTTGGTTCTCGAAATGAAGGATTATGTAAAGAATTTGAATATGTGATGAAGGCAGAATTTGAAATGAGTGCCATGGGAGAGATGAAGTTCTTCTTGGGATTACAGTTGTATCAAACACCTACCGGTATTTTTCTGCATCAGACTAAGTATGTTGGAGACATTTTAAGTCGATTTGATATGGAAAATGTCACTGTTGCCGGTACCCCACTTGCCACAAACCATGATGTGGCACCTGATGAGAATGGGGATTTGGTGGATGCCACTATCTATCGTGGGATGATCGGATCTCTTATGTATCTCACTTCCTCGTGTCTAGATATCATGTACGCCACATGTCTATGCTCAAGATATCAAGCAAAACCAAAAGTAAATCATCTGATCGGGGTGAAAAGGATTTTTTGTTATCTAAAGGGTACTCCAACACTGGGGTTGTGGTATCCTCATGATGATGACTTTGAGCTAACTGCGTATAGTGATTCAGACTACGGCGGCTGCAAGATGAACTTCAAGTCAACATCAGCAGGGTGTCAGTTCTTTGGCAGGCGATTAGTCACCTGGCAATGCAAGAAGCAGACATCTGTTGCCTTGTTAACCTGTGAAGCTGAATACATTACTGCTGCAAGTTGCTGCTCTCAGATCATTTGGATCCAACAGCAAATGCGAGACTACGGTTTGTAATTTTCTAATACCCCTATATTTGTTGATAACTCTGCTGCCATAGCTGTAACTAAAAATCCTGTTCAACACCCAAAACAAAACACATCGGCATAAAGTATCATTTCATACGTGACTGCTATGAAAAACAATTAATTGATGTGGTTAAAATAAACACGGATTTTCAAAGCGCCGACCTCTACACCAAACCGTTTGATAAACCCAGATTTTTCTATCTGTTAGAGGTCAACGGCGTGAAAAAGAAAAGTGACGTAATTCTAGAAGAGACAAATGCTTAGTCCGACACTTGTTTAATTTCTTTTCTTTTCTTTTTATTTTCTTTTTATTTTCTTTTATTTATCTTCTTTCAATTTCCTGTCTTAAAAATCCAAAAACACAAAAAATATTTTCGGTTTTATAATTTTAGGGGGAGATTAGTTTAGTTTCAGTATTTATTACTTAAAAAAAGGGAGAAGGGCAGATAAGCTAAAAAGGAAAAAACAAAATATTTAAGATTGTGATTCAATGCTATGGAAAGTGATAGTACACAGGCGTCGAGTTACTTGGAACACCAAAAAGATTTTCAATTTTTGCAATTTTAGTTTAAATTAAATCATAGAAAATTGTTAGTCAGTGAATTTGAAGTCTAACAAATTGAGAAAATGATAGTACGCTTGATTGTTACTGTAATTACACGGAGAAAGTCGATCTAGGATGGTGCTAGTTCATTATACGATGTGTCGGTAGATTCAACACAATATACTAGTAGACATCATTGGTGAACTCAATTTAAACTAATCTGTCCAACTGACTGTGGGTTCCCATCTTATCACTAGTTAACATAATCAGTTATTTCCAATAAGGGGTGACGAGCAAATAAACGCCACTAAAAGTGTGCGGATGACCACAAAAAGAGCAAAGCACGAAAAATGAAAATAAACGCAATCAAGCTGATAACCTATGTTGTTGGTGCGTTATGTGCAAAAGAAAAATTTTAAGGTGCTCTAACAAGAAGATAGGTTGTGTGCCTCTCTGCTGTGTGATGGCACGGACCTGAGGATAAGCATAACCTAGATATTCTAGAATTTATTGTTGTTTGCCGCCTCTCTGCTGTGCTGTGGCACTGACCTGAGGCTTGGCTTCTCTTTGAAAGCTCTATAAATAGTCCCTTCTTGTCAAAATACCCGTAGACCGCTCAAAATTCTCCTGAGGAATGATGATTACCATATATGCTTGGGATCCACATATGTTGGTTGAAATAATATAACCTAATACATCACCAATATGTGTCAAAAATCTGTGTATGGATTTAAGTGGACAAGTATACTGACAATCGTCGTGGTTGCACTGCCTGATGTTCAAAATCAATGTGTGTTACATATCAGATCAAGCATGATTTCTAGTTAGAGCTTAGAAATCTCAGATTAATGAGAAACTGTGATATGTAAATATGTTAGTTTCTATTTGAATATATATATAAAAGTTCCAAGTAATTGAGTTTATGCCTGTCTGATTCCATATGAATCTGTCTTAGAAATGATGTTAATGCTAATAGGCTACTCTACCCTATCCTAACAAAATCACAAAAACATGTTTATTTTGTTACTTAGTTTAGTTTTCTAGTTATGTGTAAAGTGTGTCGGTGTCGGACTGTGCTATGTTATTCATCTTTAAATAGGTCACACAATGAACCTAATATTAATCTTAAATCACTTGTTTCTGAAAAAGATAAAAGGATCACGTCTGAGGTGATCAGGTGGATAAATGGATCACGTCTGAGGTGATCAGGTGGATAAATGGATCACGTCTGAGGTGATCAGGTGGATAAATGGATCACGTCATCAGGTGGATAAATGGATCACGTCTGAGGTGATCAGGTGGATAAATGGATCACGTCTGAGGTGATCAAAGGATCTTTAATTTAAAATGGTTATGTCTGAGATGATCAACTGCTCAAAATGTTTTATCTAGTGTTATAAGGAACTAAGTGTCGAACAGTCAAAAAGTCAAAATCTCATAAGTGTGACCCATTCGCACGACTAGATCATAAGTATGGACCAGTCGTACGATTGTACCATACGAATGAGTCCAATCGTACGATTGGACCATACGAATGAGCCCAATCGCACGATCGGAGGTGACCGACTGTGACAGTCGCACGAATGATCCTCAATCGTACGATTGGAGATGACCGAATGGGCGAGTCATACGACTGAAGCTCAGTCGCACGAATCAATCATGCGACTAGGTTCAGTCGCACGACTGAAGGTTGCCCTAGTATAAATAGAGGGGGAGTCGGTCTCAGTCATTCCACTCACCCAAATCGCCTCTCAGACGCACGACACAAACCCATACTGCCAAAATTTGATTTGATCTTTATAGACCGGTTTTTGACTCTCTCTGACGTCTTGATTCGACTCTATAGGTAATGCGCGACAGTATTTGCACGAATAAACAGTTACTACAACGTCAAAAGGTTCGAAACGATGACCTAAAGTTAACCGAACCAAATACGACAAATAGACCACTAAAACTAAGCTTGTTGATCAAATGAAAGTTATTAAGGGTTTAGTCGGTCTTCTGCGAACCTAATGAGCCAATCCTCAACGTTTATCATCAAGTATAGCTCAAAAATTGAATTTGAATGAACCAACAGTCGGACATGCGATTGGACACCCTGATGAACTTCAATCGCACGACTGAGCGAGGTGAATGGCTCAACCTCACGACTAAGCTGGATGAATGGTTCAATCGTACGACTGAACCATGCGTATGAGCTCAGTCGCACGACTGAGATAAACGCTTGAGAGAACATACGACTAAGTCCAGTCGCAATACCCAGTCGTACGTATGAGCTCAATCACACGACTAGATCTCAGTCGCATGACTAGATCTCAATCGCTCAACTCAGTCGCACGACTGAACAAATTTTCTAGTTCATTGCACAAAACTGTTATTCTCTGACACGTGCTAATGTTTACTTACTTTGTGTCACAGATGGCTAGTCGGTGGACGATGAGTACCAAGCACAACATCTGTGCTCATCTCGATCTCTCATCCCGCAATGCTGCGGATTTTGTAGGCATTATCACATTTCTACGTCGTTTGAGGATTTTCGAGCAATCTCTGCGTCACGCACACCTTACAGATCCGTACAACAGTTGTTTTGGGAAGGTGCTACTGTTGATAGGTCCACTGAGCCCCATACTATCCGGAGTTCTATATTTGGGCAGGCCATCGAGATTACTGAGGAGGATATCCGGACAGTATTAGAGTTCGAGGATAATTCTGACTGCCCCACCCGATTACATCCCCTCACTATTCGAGGTTGCTTCATGAGGGCTAAGTACTCTGGGGACATCAATGCAAGTATCCTCAACAACAGCAACTTGTGCCCCCAGTTCAAATACTTAGCCCATGTTCTACTGAGATGCATCGCCTCCAGGAAGGGTGGCTTCGACGAGCTCTCCGACCAGATGCAGAACGCCTACGCGGCGTTGGTGTTGAATCATCCATTCAGCTTTTCTAGGATGATATTCACCTATCTGGTAGAGAACGTCAAGGCGAAGGGGAAGGAAAGCTTCTGCATATATCCACGGTTTATATAGATGATCATAGATCAGAAGCTCCCCTCGCCGCCCAAGGAGAAGAGGATGCTGTTGTCCTCGAGGTGATGGATGACACCACCCTCGGGAAGATGAGGGTGTACCGGGGGAAGCAAGTGAAGCCCCCGGTGAGGAGATTATTCGGGCATCTGGCACATGAAGACTATGTGATGCCAGCGAAGAGGAAGTGGCACCATGACGATAGTGATTCGGATACAAAGCCGATAGTTGTACCTGATGATGACTCAGATGACGATGATAGTGGTGATGGTGGAGATACAGGTCCGTCTTATACTCAGACCACTACTGCTGATGTTACAGCTCCACCATCTCCACAAGGAGGTTTGGAGACTGCTAGGTTTCATCAGGACTTCCAGCATGATGAAGAGGAGGAGTCGGATGAGGAACCGCTGACTCGGACGGTGGGCAGGCGGGTGGTTACCATCGAGAGGGGGTCAGGACGGTTGGTGGACGTCTCGGCGGGTCTGGGGAGGCTATTTCAGATCCATCATACACCCCAGACCAGCCCAGTAGCCAAGGGGGAGCCTCCGGGTCCAGGGGGACTCAGAGGAAGAGGATCGCTCAGCCCCATGGGTTGAAGCCGAAGAGACGGAGGTTCACGCTTATTTCTACCTCCACCACCTCTACTACTACACCACCTACCACCACTACACCACCCACCACCACTACACCACCTACCACAGCCACCCCTATACCACTCCACCTATTCATACACCACCACCCATATTCACCACAGCCACTGCTACCACCACCAGCCACCAAGCTGGTCCTTCCACATTCCCCCACCGGTTCATCTCTCCCTCCTGTTGGAGTGGAGGAACAGCTGGCAGCACTAAACAGGATGGTGCTGAAGCTGTTAGCCACTGATGAGGAGAAAACTATGCAGCTACGTCAACTGGTGGAGCTAAATGCTTCCCAAGCTCAGCAGATCTCCCAGCAGACAGAGCAGATCGCCAAACTCCAAGAGCACAAGGATGAGTCTTCTAAGAAGCTAGAGGAGTTGGAGGCTGCAAACAAGAAGATCATGCTCCAATTAAAAGGATCTAAAGAGGAGCCTCTAAAGCTTGGTGAAAGAGATGATGATGGAGATGATGATGAGGATGATGATGAAGAGGATGAAAGTGATGATGATGACGATGTGAGTGGTGATAAAGCTAGAGGTAGGAAGGATGATGATGATGACGATGAAGGAGATGCAGCTACATCTGCCTCTGCTCATGGTCAAGAGAAAAGGACTAAAAAGAAACAAGACCACGGAGCTTCATCAGCCCCACCTACCTCACCATCAGCTGAAGACACAGAGAGGATTCAAGACAAAAGTAAAGATTAGATGTTATATTTTGTTCAGATTTTGTACTTAAAATCATCATTTGATGTTATGTAATTAATGTGTATATTTATTATTCAGTGTTTGATTATCTTGATTACATACTAACTATTGCTGTGCTATATATTTAAATCAAGCAGATCTAGCATTTCAGTAAGATCAGTACGATGTTGCTCCCTTACAGCAGATCAAGTCTCAACTGACTATGATACTTGATCTGCAAGGGTTCGTCAGGAGACCTCACTGATGAGCAACTTGCTTAAATGTTGCAGCTGAATCCGGATGAGATAGTGAAGGATGCACCTACTTTTGATGTGGCTAGTGACGAGGAGCTGAATGATATAGACGAGATAGAGATCGAGGACATCACAGCTCAGCATTATCCAGAGTATACTGACCGAGAGGGAAATGTGTTTCCTGATCTGGGTAGTACTCTCGGCAGTGATACTTTGGAGAAGCTGAATCAGAAGGAAAAGGAAGCAGAAGCATCTACAAGCCAAGCCCCAGACTCGGATGCCGATGTAGATATCCAAAAGGCTGAATGGGCAGCTTGTTTCTCAAAGATCCGAGCCCAGCGCGCTGCAACTAAGCCAAGTACCTACACCAAGATCTACAAAGTGAAGAAGCATCTGAAGGTGTCAGGGAAAATTATAGCATGGGCTTATTTTGAGGATCTTAACGTTTACGCAGTGACGAGGGAGAGGGGAATCGAGTACTTTAGATTTCCACATGATCTAAAGACTCTTCTTGGTTTTGAGCTCAACCAGCTGGCATGACTGAAGCTGTTGTATGCTGACCCGAAGAAAATGTTAGGCTGGTTTGAGGCTGCATTGAAACGAGAGTATCTTACCAGGTGGGTGAACTTCAAACCTCAACAGGCTACGAGGTATATCAGAAGACTGAGGTAAACCCCATGACTGGAAGACCAAAGATAGTCTTTAAATGGCACCCTCCGCGCACAATGTCTCGTATTCAATTGAGGGAGATGCCACAAGATTTTGCACCCCATTTCAAATGGTGGTATTATGGCTGGCGCACTGGAGAGGCCGTCATAGTTTTGGATAGGGAGGGGATGGTAGAGACAATAAGGGTATTTAACCCAATGTGGCTCACAAACTTGGCTGCAGCTGATGTTTACATATTGTACAAGTGGCCACTGTTTTTTGATACACAGGATATAGTGCAAGCACTTCAGTTCCAACATGTCATACGCTTATGCTTTGCACTTAATATCCATGCTAGGGTCTCTAAAGAAGAACGAGCTAAAAGGTTTGAAGAGTTTAAAAAGGAGGTCAAA
>CM044006.1:52828540-52956040 GCA_024085815.1 Flaveria linearis
GAAGGGTATCATTCGGTTTAGAAAGCGGGTCAAGTTGAGCCCAAGGTATATAGGACCTTTCCAAATCATTGCTCGTGTAGGAGAGGTGACCTATATGTTAGAACTACCCGATGAGTTAAGTGGAATTCACCCAACATTCCATGTATCTCATCTGCGGAAGTGTTTGGCAGATTAGGATATGGTTATACCACTGGAAGATATCAAAGTAGATGAACGGCTTAACTATGTGGAGCAACCGGTGGTGATTATCGATCGTAAAGAGAAAAGGATAAGGAATAAGGTGGTTCCCCTTGTGCGTGTACAGTGGAAGCACATAAAGGGATCCGAGTCTACGTTGGAGACTGAAGAAGAGATGAGGCAGCATTACCCTCATCTGTTTGAGGAATAACAGGTTTCGAGGACGAAACCTATATAAGGGGGGTGGACTTGTAACACCCGGATATTTTAAGAAGTCGTAGAAAGAAGAATAAAAGTGAAAAATGCCATTTAACCCAAGTTGAGGGGTTAAATGTACCAAAAGCACAATATTTAATAATTATTTTGTACAAAAGCAACATGGCCGCCCATGCCATGTTACTTTTAACCTTTTCATTCGGATTGTAGAGAGAGAGAGGAGCAGAAGCTTCGGGTTCTTGAATAAGAAAAACAAGAAACCAAATTCAAGGTAAGAATTAGTGTTTTTAAGATGTTCTTGGCTAGATTTAGCCTCAGTTATATGCTTACATGTGTTTGTATGTTCGGTTGTGTGTTTTTGGTGGGCTTTTAGGTGCTTGAGCTCGTAACCAACGGGTTTGAAGAAGTCTACCCAAATTTTTGGCAAAGGTGAGTTTCTAGAACCCCCTTTTTAAAATGTTTTAACGGATTTTGGGGCTAGAAATACATGTAAGAATGTTTTTCTAAAAATGGGTTTTTGTTACTCGAATGTGTATGTATGAATGTGTATGTGGGTGGGTGTAAGTTTGGGATTGATTTATGGTTATGCTCATATTATGATGCTTAGAATGTTGGTACTAAGCTTAGATCATGATACATTTTGGTTTGGGACTGAATTATGTCAATTAGGTAAAGGTTGGTTGCCCATGCGCCCAAACAGTGGTTCATGCGCCCAACGGTCAAAAATTTCCTAAGTGTGCCCAACCGCCCAAGACCCCATGCGCCTAAATAGTAGCCAAGCGTCTGGAAAGTTGCGCAGAATGACTGTGTCGACCCATGCGCCCCAATAGTTACCATGAACCCATAAGGCCCATGCGCCTAAGTGTTAAAGATTTAAGTGTAAGATCAGGCGCCTACATAGTGGTAAAAAGACCAAATAGGGTTGAAACACCCAAGTAGTCCTCATGCGCCCAAACACTTAGAATTATTTCTTAATTTTTAAGAAACCTGAATTTGTAGGGTTTGACCTGATTTGACCAATGGGCTATGATTACCCATTTTAAGTATGATTATGGGATGGTTTAGGGTGATAGTATGTATGATGGATGTATGGTATGTATAATGTGATATCTTTTAATGATATTCAAACGTATTTATATTATATTATAAAATATGTTAAATATTATGTTATTACATAGTATGACAAGTGAATGAAAGAACGTAAAGAATAATATGACGAAGTAAAAGATAACAAGGATGAAAAGTAAAACGTAATGAATGAAATAATGGCTTGCAAGCAAATAGAACGAAGGTGCACGACCACGTTGTCGTTAACTGTGTGCGGTTTTAAATAACCCAAACGATGCATGCAAGGTCAATCATTAAGATTGACAAGACCTTTGTAGTATGCCCTAGGTGACTGGGTCAGCTTCGTGCACAATGTTCATGAGTTAATTATCACAGGCCCAGCATCAGCTTCGTACACAATGTTCGGCGTATT
Source organism: Flaveria linearis (assembly GCA_024085815.1). Lineage (NCBI taxonomy): Eukaryota > Viridiplantae > Streptophyta > Magnoliopsida > Asterales > Asteraceae > Flaveria > Flaveria linearis. Next base: position 52,830,414 of record CM044006.1, read on the forward strand.
GCCAATTGGTCTGGATGAATGGGAGAGATGACTTGCTCTAGGTGACTGGGTCAGCTTTGTGCACAATGTTCGTTAGTTATTTACCACAGGCCCAACATCAGCTTCGTGCACAATATTCGGAGTATTGTTCATCGATCCGTATGAAAGTAAACAATGACGTAACGTACGAAAAGAAAGTAAGAACAATAAAAGAATGATGTAATGTATGATACGAAAGGATGAGAATGAAAGTAAGAGTTAATGTAATGTACGAAATAAAAGAATTTATACGAAAAAGAATGTAAATGAAATAGAATGAAAGTATGAATATGATGAGGAAAAATAACGAATGATAATGGAAACTAATAACGTTATTATTTATTTGTACATATGATTCATGATCGCATATGAAAGCAAAGAAGGGTTTTAACGAAAATAAATTACGTTATATTTTTATATAAAACTAGAACTCACTCAGCAACGCTGACTTTTATGTATTTTCCAGTTGTCAGGTAAGAGTTGCTAAGGATGGCACGTTCAGCTACTTGGCTTATTTTTGGATGGCGTCCATTTTATATTGCGATAATGTTTTTGTGATGTAATGCAACAAGTGATGTTTTGTAATTCAACAATGATGTATTATTATGCAAAAGCGTTTATTAATATATGAAATTGTCTTAATTAATTTTCGCTACGATATTTTAATTAAATGTATGTTTTATGTGCAATAAATGACCAACTGTGAGATGCCCTGGAACGGGGGCCTTACAAAGTCCCTTTCCCTCCTCTTGTTTGCGGCCGAACTAGTAGACAAGGGGGAAATCCCCCTTGTTACCTCACTTTTGCAAACTTTTTTTCTCCAACAATGCGCTCTAGTGCAAACCCTAGGCACCATAACCCAATTTCACCTTGTTCTTCATCACACCCATCAAAAATCATCATCAATCCACCATTCTTTTGATTTTTGAAACAATCAAGATATTCAAGATCATGTTTTGAACAAGCCTTGCTTATCTCCTTGTTTTTCCGGTAAGAAAAACCATTTCTTGTTGATTCTATTCCTTATCCTGGCTTTATATTAATGATATTCATCATCTAAACACAAAATCATCATCTAATATTTTTGTATTCTTTGTTATGAACTTTGGACCGTGAAGATCTAGGTGTTACGAGTGTTGGACTCTCTAACCGGTAAAACCCTAGTGCCTTTGTTCTTAATTGTTCATTGACCTTGTGAATTGGGAGTGTAACCTCTTGAAATCTGGACTTAATGGACGTTTTTTGATCCCAATTAATTATTAAAACCATTAATTTGTCGTTATGGAATGGATTCGGGTAAACAAAGGTGAAAAACCAAATTTTAGAATCCAATTAATAATGTTGAGAAATTTGACAGTTTCCTGTTAGAAAATTATGACATTTGTACAGGTCATAACTCGGTCATAATGCATCCAAATGAGGAAACTTTACATCTAAAATCAAGTTCTATGAGTCGTCTAACTAACCCCAGTGGTCTCATGTCGTTTTGACATCGTTTGGTCCTCCAAACGTGGCTAAGAAAACTGAAGGTCAAAACTGACGAATCTGGGCAGCAGGATAGTCTGTATTCATCGAGTCATAACTTTATCATATTTTTTCAAATTGAGATGAACCTTTACTGGAGTTTAACTTAATGTCTTCTCTTTCAGATGGTACCTTTTACGCAATGATTCACTGCTGTTTTGATCTCCAAACAGCTTATACGAAACTGATGCGCAATCAGATATATGTGCTGAAATATTTTGATAAACTTAAAAATAAAGATTTGAATCTAAATAATCAAATAAAGACAATGAGTGGGTTAAACAAGTAAATTTAAGGTGTATACGGTTTTAAATAATTAAAATATATAACTTATTAATAATGGGTTGATAAAGGTTCATCGAGAGACGTTAACGATCTAAAACATAATTATTAAACTAAATTATGAGACGGGACTTGAGACACTAATATTAACAATGGACTTAAAAATAGATTTTTACTAAAAATAATAATCGGAATGGACATTAAGGACTAGACTTCAAGGGCTACACCCAACTAGGTCAACTTGGCCTTTAGTAATCTGTTTGGTGTTTGTGTTCTATAGTGATATGACATTCTTACTGTGGACTTTGGGACTTTTCTTGAGGTGAGTTTCACGACCCCTTTTTAATTATGTTTTTCTTGAGGGAAAAGCTTTCTCAATGTTTTGTTCCATGCCATGCTTTAAAGAACTTGTGTGTGGTTTGAATCATAGGATCGAGTCTAGATTTCTTTCACAAATGTGTACTGTACTTGGACTGTACTTGGACTGTACTTGGACTGAACTGGACTGTACTTGGACCGGACTATCATGGAGAGGTATTGTTATTACTAACTAGTTGACACCCCACCCCTGTCGTTAGTATGCTAGCTAAGACTAACTTTGCCTTGTGCGAGCCCTTGGGTGAATATAATCCAGTTATTGGACTTGGACACATAAATGGACTTCTATGGAATTCTATGACTACTATGCTCTCTTACCCACACACTTATTTTATTTACTACTTTCACGGCAACATATGTTATACTTATAAACCTGTGAACTCACCAACGTATGTTGACCTTTATGAGCATGTCTTTTCAGGTAATGAGGCTTAGGTGCTTGGCTGTGGACTTTAGACAAGACCGCACCTTTAGGAGCAAAAGACATTTCATAGGATTTTTTAGACTTGTTTGGATTTGGTTGTGTTGTTGAATTGTAATTTGTTGAATTTGTACTTAGGGTTGTTTTGGTACTTGTGTTTCTTTGTTTCTAAATGGAAACTTTGGATTATTTACGCATTTCTAGTATGACAATTTGGAATTGACTGTACTTGACACATGTTTCTATGTGTCAGGTGATGTCATGACCCATTTACGAAGAAACCTTTATTGATTCTCTTAGACCCCCAATGTGTTATGACGGTCCCGTTCGTCACATCCTCATGTTTCCGCTACCAGTGTGGGTGTGACAGATTGGTATCAGAGCCATTGGTAATAGAGAATTAGGTGGATTATTCAACCTAGACTATAACCTAAGTACCCACATGTAGTATGCATCATAGGATAATGTGTGTACTATTATACATGTGAATGTTCTATATGCATTATTTGTTATGTTGTGTACCTTGTCTTACATGTTATTTGTGATGTACCTGTTTTGAAATTTGTTTTGGTCATTCTATCATCTGTGCATGCCTTAAGAAAGCATTAGGTAAGGATGTCCTCTCGTTATGCGCTTGACCATTATTTGGTCTGGATTGATAAGTGCGGCTATAAGGATTTTTAAAGGACTTAAATTGTTAAGCAAATATTATTATATGCGTCTGCCGATGATACCTATGTTGTGAGTTGAATTGTGGGAGATGAACACGCTAGCCGACATGACACCAACACACAAGAACCATGGCATACTCAGGTCAGATGACTGCTTTATTGGATTATAGACTAAACTAAATGGACTCTTTTGACTATTCCTTACCGAAGTGAATGCTCTCTTAATCAATTCAGTTGTACAACTTTGGTTACTTAACCTTTAGTTAGCGACCATATCCTTGATTCTTCAATTATGGATAACACTCTGTACTTGACATGATGTATTGACTCCGACAAGAGGAGCTAGGAGTGGCCATGCAAAGCAAATTACCATTATGGGTGCACACGTAATTGCAATTTGCAGTGCATGTGAAATCTAGCGAACCCTTTCATGAGATAACGTCATAGTTAGTATGAATCTTCCATTCTATACATGGGAAATTGGAGTTCATGTTCTTATTATAATCAATGGTGTGGAAACGTGTTTCTCCTTTATCCTTGCATAACTATAAACTGATCTAGAACCTTTATGGGAATCATACCTTGATATTTTAGCTCAGTATCTATGGGATGATGAAATCACTTTTGTCTCTATGATCGTGGAAATTGATTACATGTTCAAAATGTACTTGGACTTTGAAGAATTGAAGTAGAGAGGTAAGACTCTCTGTACCTGTGTTACTTTGTTTGGAATGGTCTTAAGACTTAGGGCACTAGACATTTGGATGTTCTAGCATTACGCTTGATGGAATAAGTGGATATCATGTAACTAGTTTAAGCGTCGTTCTTGGTATATCGTTGGTGTGGTGGGAACATTGAGAGGAACCCTATACATAAACATCTTCGGTCTACTAAGGATATGCTTGAACTGGGCTATGTGATGATCCTAGCGGTTTAGAGTTGGACATGGTGGGACTGATAACGAGGAAGGAAATGGAACTGGAGGCAGGATTGGTTATACATACACGAAAGAGTAGTTCGACGGGAATGTTGGAACAACAGCCCTAACCCGTTGCATTGAGAAAATTGAAACATATGTAATTATCGCGATCTATGCCATGAATCAGAAGGTAAACTGTGTTGTCTGTTCATTAGTGGGTGAAGAACTAATGCAGTAGAATGCCCTAACACTAGTTCAAGTTATGGAGGTTGTAATGGCTATGACTTTGGATGAGCTTAAACGATTGGTAACCGAAGAGGGCTACCTTATGGACTAGATGGAAAAGTTAGATCTTGTGTCTTAGAATCATTTAATGGTAGGATGTGGTCTGGCGCCCATACCTACCAATTCCATAAGCTGGGAAAGCTGGTGCCACCACTATGACACGTAAGTCAAATAAAGTTGAGGGCGCATCAGAGGGTTGGTTCCATAGTCGTGGAATGATGGCTGCTGCTACATCCCCAACCGCTTAGAGTGCAATACTGGAGACATGTACCTTGGCTGACAAGATGGTTCGCATTAGAGGTTTAAGAAAGCTAGTGAGATGAAGAAGGATGTTAGGGAATAGGGTAAGGTAGATGGTGTTGAATGGAGAAGAAGGACAAGGTTGTGAAAGGATATATTGCCGCTGTGTTGGCAACAAAGGACTATGTCGGCACTAGTCCGAAGTGTAATAAGTGCAATCTGCACCATCCGACTATCATGCCATGTCATGTGTATTTTAATTTCTAGCAATTGGAACTCTTAGACAAGGGCTTAAAGGTGCTGGTGAGGCCAATTGTGCTGATTATTACGGTCAAATTGGCAAGAGTACGACGTTAACATTATGAGTGTGGAAGCCAGGAGCATCATTGAAAGGCATATGTGAGGTTAAATGGGATTCAAGGTGAAATGGTTGATCAAAAACAAAGGAACAATTCAAAATATGGCTTCCAACTTATGCTAACCTAGTGCAAGGTAATGCGGCAACCCTATTCATAGAAAGGCATATGGGATTGGTGTCAATAATTTCCGATAGGACCTAGACGTAATGACTTTGACTTTTATAACTAAGTTGGACTTGACCCCAATTATGAGGATACTATTATGGAATGGGCTAATGGAAGTCTTATAAATATCACGGAGATAATTTAGGACTTTGTTGTGCTAGTAGAGGATCATTCTTTTAGAATAGATCTTATATGATTTGGACTTGAAAGTTTTGACATGGTTGGGGGAATGAACTGGTTATCAGGGAATAGGGTCGAGATTATCTTCTGTGACAAGACTACTCGCATGCCGTTGTAGAACGGTGAGAAACTTGACGTACATGGAAAGAGATTAGAAAAGTACAATATGCAAATCATGAGCATGAAGGCGGAGGAGTAAGTGCTAGATGACATACCTGTTGTGTGAGAATTTCAGGAAGTGTTGTAGAAGGATTTGGCTTGATCACATCCTTCACAACATATGGACTTTTAGATTGACCTAGTACGTAACGCAATGCATGTTGCTAGGACACCTTATCGCTTAGCATCTTTGAAGGTGGAAAATTTGTCTAATCAACTTCAGTAATTGTAGATAAGGATTTTCTACAACCCGGTCACTCACCATGGGGAACTAGTGCTTTGTGTCAAGAAGAAGGATAGATCCAAGATCCTTCTACATGCGTAGACCATCAAAAACTAAATAAGCTAATGGTGAAGAACCGTTATCCTTTTCCAAGGGTAAAGGACCTATTCGATCAGCTAGAAGTATCGACATACCTTTGAGAATATTGATCTTCGTTCGGGAATCATCAATTTAGAGTACATGAGGAGAACGTACCAAAGAAATTATTTACAACTCATTATAGAGATCATGAGTTAATAGTTATGCATTTTGGGGCTAACAAAGGCAACTTCAGTGTTCATGGACCTGATGAATCGGATGTGTAAGCCATATCTGGATAGATTGTTATAGTGTTCATTGAAGATATTCTGATTTATTTGAGGATAGGGAGGATCATGAGAAACATGTGGGGACAGTCCTGGAATTGTTAGAAAAGGAGAAACTATACGCTAAGTTCTCCAAGTGTGTCATCTATACTTACCATACGAGTTTTCAACATATTTTTCATCAAAAAGGACTGAACCTGAGACTGAGACATTGGATTGAGTTGTTCAGTGACTATGACTTTGAAATCTTATGTCACCTGGGAAGGGCAAATGTGGGTTCCAATATGTTGAGCCGTAAGAAAAGGTTCAAACCTATGTGCAAAAGGGCATTGGGGAGGACGGTTCATTTAGGTAGCAAATTCCACATTGATGTTACCCAAATTAAATCAATAAGGAGACCGAGTGTGAAGGATGAGGCTTTAAGAGGTCTGGAACAAATAACTGTACAGAAGGACAATGTAGGATTGTACTTTATTAAGCGGATTTAGGTTCCATTTATGGGGAATGTGTTGACATTGGTGATGGACGAAGCACACAAGTTTACGTATATCATTCATCCTGGTGCTAACGAGAGGTGCCATGATCGTTAAGACATGTATTAGTGTTCTTGAATGAAAAGGGATATAGCGGACTATGTGTCCTAGGTTTCTACTTTTCAAAGGTCAAAGCGTAGCATCAAAGGCCATCTGGCCTGTTGCAATAGCCTAAGATTTTGGAACGGAGGTGGGAAAACATTCTTGTAGACTTCTTCATGAACAAGTAGTGAGAATGACTTGATTTGGGTCATTGGCCATATATGCTCATTTCCTGACTATTAGTGAGGGGTACAAGATAGAAATGCTGACAAGAATTTATGTCAGTGAAATTATGGATAGAAATGGTTCACTTTTGTCGATTGTCTTCGATCGGGATAGTTGCTTCATGCCGTGATTCTAGCAGAGCTTATAAAAGGTATTGGGAAGGTGTCTGGACATGAATACAACTTATTGCTCTAAATGGTCTAAGTTAGTGAACTATTAAGATGTCCCATGATATGTTATGGCCTTGTATCATCAACTTTGGAGGTGGTTAGGACGATCACCTACTATTGGTTGAGTTCGCTTATAACAATACCTACCGTTGGATTATTATATTAGCACCATTCTAGGAACTTTACAGATGTAAGTGTCGTTCACATATATAATGGGTAGAAATCAGGTAAAGTTAGATGACTAAACCATTAATCATTCAAGAGACAAATGATTAGGGTTTTAGACGTAGGACAAAATAAAGGCAGCACAAGGTCGTCAGATTTACAACGACAATCAAAGGAAGCCTTGTTTTAGGCACGTCCTCTCAGAAAGTAGTTAGATTGGAAGTTAGTTATGGTTGGTGAATGATACACTATCAAGGTGTTAGCAGTGTGGTGGGTTAGCTGTGGTACACCCTATATATAAACACTAATGATACCTTGAATGTGAAATCAAAACCAGATCGAGAACTAACTTTTGGTAATGGACAACAACCATACTTTAGAGAAATCAAGAAATAGTTTATAGACCTAAACAGTCATCTCTAGAGACCTTAGTCTATGGGCTGGATGCGAGCTGTTGCCTTAGGAGCCATTGTCTACTTTGGAAAAAAGAGCAAATTAGCACCTATATTGGTAAGTGCAATGAAGACTTACAAATAAATTTGGTCAGTGGATTATCGGTTTGAGTTACAGCAATAACCGAGAGGGGTGCATGACACATTCCATGCGTCAAAACTTAACTAGTGTCTTGCTGATAAGACCTTATATCTGCCGATCGAAGAAATTCGAGTGGGCGATAAACTTTGATTCGTCGAAGAACTACTGAGATCATGACTAGGAAAAATTAATCTTTGAAAATTAGTAATACAGATAATAAAGATTATATGTAACTCAAAGCAAGAACCTAAATTTTATCTGTGCGTGGGCAGATCAATTGAGGACTATGTACTTTCACCCATTTATGGAAGGTGTTGTAGTTGATAACTCCGACTGAATTTCGGGATGAAATTCTCTCAACGGGGGGATACTGTGACATCCGTCACCAAAATAGGTGTACTGACCATTGACTTTGACCGTTGACTTGATTTTTTACTTTGACTCTTTATCTTTGACATGGTCTAAGTATGAAAGTTGACTTGAAAGTTGACCTAATGTTGACTTGTCCTGAGAATAATACATTAGATGTGTGTGGACACACTAAGTTCTAAAACTAGGTATTATGGGCTTTATATGTTTTAATGGGCCTTGGACATGTTGATAGTGGACATGTATCGATTTGGACTTAGCACGATGGTTCGTGCTTAAAATTGGACTTAAGACTTCAAAAGGTAAAAATTATACATCTTACGTTAAGAACGCAAACAAAAATCGGACATCAGTGGTCTTTGCCTAAAGTCTACTAAATAGACTTAATTTAATTCAAAAACATAAATTACATAATTTATATAGCATATAATAGTCCGTTGGAATCGTATTAACGCGTAAAATTTAAAAACGTAAAAATTGGAAGACACGCGATTGGGGACAAGATGTGTTCGACAAGACGGGCCAAGGGCCCGAAGGCCCTTGCCCTCCCTTGTTTGCGGCCAAACTAGTAGACAAGGGGGAAATCCCCCTTATTTCCTCACTTTTGCAAACTTTTTGCTCTAAGAATGCTCTCTAGTGCAAACCCTGGCTACCACAACCCAATTTCACCTTGTTCTTCATCACACCCATCGAAAATCAGCATCAATCCACCATTCGTTTGATTTTTGAAACAATCAAGATATTCAAATCATGTTCTAAACAAGCCTTGCTTATCTCCTTGTTTTTCCGGTAATTAAAACCATTTCTTGTTGATTCTATTCCTTGTTCTAGCTTGATATTGATGATATTCATCATCTAAACAAAAAATCATCATCTAATATTGTTATATTCTTTGTTATGAACGTTGGACTGTGATGATCTAGGTGTTACGAGTGTTGCACTCTCTAACCGGTAAAACCGTAGTGCCTTTGTTCTTAATTGTTCATTGATCTTGTGAATTGGGATTGTAACCTCTTGATTTTGAACTTAATGTACGTTTTTGGATCCTAATTAATTTTTAAATCCATTGATTTCTTATTATGGAATCGGTTCGGGTCAATAAAGGTCAAAAGCCAAGTTTATAATCCAATTAACAATGTTGAGAAATTTGACAGTTTTCTGTTAGGAAATTATGACATTTTGTACAGGTTATAACTTGGTTATAATGCATCAAAATGAGTAAATATTTTCATCTAAAATCAAGTTCTATGATTCCTCTTACTAACCCAAGTGGTCTCATGTCGTTTCGACATGGTTTGGTCCTCCAAATGTGGCTAACAAAACTGAAGGTCAAAACTGACGAATCTGGGCAGCAGGTTGGTCTGTATTCATCGATTCATAACTTTCTCATATTTTGTCCAATGTAGATTAACCTTTTCTTGAGTTTAATTTAAGGTCTTCTCTTTCAAATGGTACCTTTTACGCAATGATTCGTTGCTGTTTCAATCTCCAAACAGCTTATACGAAACTGATGCGCAATCAGATATATGTGCTGAAATATTTTGATAAACTTAAAAATAAAGATTTGAATCTAAATAATCAAATAAAGACAATGAGTGAGTTGAACAAGTAAATTTAAGGTGTATAAGGTTTTAAATAATTAAAATATATAACTTATTAATAATGGGTTGGTAAAGGTTCATCGAGAGACGTTAACGATCTAAAACATAATTATTGAACTAAATTATGAGACGGTACTTGAGAAACTAATATTAACAATAGACTTAAAAATAGATTTTACTAAAAATAATAATCTGAATTGACATTAAGGACTGGATTTCGACGGCTACACCCAACTAGGTCAACTTGGCCTTTAGTAATCTGTTTGGTGCTTGTGTTCTATAGTGATATGGCATTCTTACTGTGGACTTTGGGACTTTACTTGAGGTGAGTTTCACGACCCCTTTTTAATTATGTTTTTCTTGGTGGAAAAGCTTGCTCAATGTTTTGTTCTATGACGTGCTTTAAAGTACTTGTGTAACACCCAAAACTTTTAGTTAAGTAAAGAAAAATAAACGTGGAAGAGAGAAATAAAGTATCTAGAAGAAAAGAAAAAGAAATCAAAGTTATGGGGGTTAAGGTGTAAAATAGTATAACAACCCATTATTTTAATATATATGGCGAAATGGCCGCCCATATTGCACATCCCGTCTGCTTTTTCGAACCCAAAAAAAGAAGAAGAAGAAGAAACTAAAGTTTCTCTTGATTGTTCAAGAAGAAAGAGGCTGATATCTTCTTAGGTAAGTGTTTTTATGTGTAATTGACTCGGTTTTCTTGGTGGTTTCACCTTTAGAAACCGTTATGTATGTGTTTAAGTGTTCGGGTTGTGTTTTGGTTGGTTTTAGGTGCTTGAACTCGTGAACAAACAATTTTGGAGGAGTTTTACTTGTTTTCTACATTAGGTGAGTTCTAGACCCCGTAATCTTACATGTTTTAACACTTTTGGGGCTAGAAATGTATTAAAATGGTTTTAAATTTATTATGTATGTATACACGTATGTTTTATGCTTTTATGATGATGATTTATGGTTGTTTATGTGATGTTTATGCTTAGAATGGTTACAGTAAGCTTAAACACATGTTAGTATAATGTTTGGGACTGGAAACAACTTAGAAACATGTTAAACAGTTGGTTCATGCACCTACATAAGGCTCATGCGCCTGAATTTGCCTTAGAAATATTAAGTGTATGCCATGCGCCCAAACAGTACCCCATGCGCCAAAGTTCATGCCTTAGAATGACCAAGTGTAATCCATGTGCCTGAACAGTGGTTCATGTGCCTAGAAATTTGGCCGGATTACCTAAGTGTTGGGGTCAAGCGCCCCAATAGTACTCATGCGCCCAACCTTTTTATTCAGGCGCCTAAGTGTAGGCTCATGTGCCTGAATAGTTCATGCACCTAAGTTAGTACAAAATCAGCTAAGTGTTGAGCCATGCGCCCAAATAGTTATGATGCGCCTAAGCAGGGCTGATGCGCCTGCATAGTGCCCATGCGCCTAGAACACAGAATTATTTTTTGAAATTTTGGGAATCTGTGATTTTAGAGTTTTGACCCTAGTTTGACTTGAGGTTATTAAATTCTTATCTTATGCATGAATAAGATTTGTTCTTATGTTTCTTATGCTCTATATTATATTATATTGTATGACTTTACATGGTGTGTTTATGATCGTAAACATAAAGTAGTATCATTAATAAGTAAAAGATTAATGATGATGAAAAGTGAAACATAAATGAAAGAATGAAAGACTTGCAAGCAAAATGAATGGAGGTGCACGACCATGTTGTCGTTAGCTCAATTGTGATGCGGGTTAGCTACCCTAAAGGATGCACACAGGGTCAATCATTGAGATTGACAGGGACCTTTGTAACATACCCTAGGTGACTGGGTCAAGCTTCGTGCATAATGTTTGGGTCTATTTATAGACCTCAGGCCCAGCATCAGCTTCGTGCATAATTTTCAGGGTATTGCACATTGGTCCGGAAAAAAAGTGAAAGATAATGATAAAAGTACAAAATGAAAGAATGAGCATGGTAATGAACGAATGAAAGAAGGTATTACCTTGTTGTATGTACGATGTATGCTCACGTACGAAAGTAAAGGAAGTGTTTTATGAAAAAGAGTATTCTCATATATAAACTATTCAAGGTATTTTAACGCTTTTAAAACTAGAACTTACTCAGCAACGCTAACTTTTATACATTTTCAGTTGGCAGGTAATTATTGCTGAGGATGGCACGTGGGGAAAGCTACTCGGCAGGGGAAGACTGACTTCCGTTCATGATTAATAATTTTATTGCTTTGTATTGCAGTTAAACAATCTTTTGTAACTGATAACAATTTTGGGTGTATTGCTTAGAAACAGTTTTATTAATGAATGGATGACTTTTGATATTAATTCTGTTGCATTAACTTATGAAAATTATATTAATATGTATGCGTAGTGCTATTAATGATCAATTTTGAGGTGCAAGGGAATGGGGCCTTACAAGTTGGTATCAGAGCTAAAGTTTAAGTGAATTGGGTAAAATATTTTCAAAAACCTAATCTTAAACTAAAAATGGGAAAACTGTAGGAATGTCAGCCCGAGTAGCTACGTGCCATCAGGTATTTCTTTTCTTAAAGTTAACCAGTATTATATGCGTATGCTATTTGACTTATGTGTTCTTAGTAGATTTAGATACAGATGTAGTCAGGATAGGAAATGCTTGGGGTATGAAGAGTAAAGTAAGTGGCTAATCACAACTGGCCACTGTAATTAGGGACTTACAATACTTAACATGAACTGAGCAATTGCCTTGAATGACGGTGTTAGTATTTGAATCTTATAGCGTTTAGAGAATGGCTGGACGAAAATCTTCAAAGGCTTTTAGGGGCAGAGGTCGTGGTGCTGAGCCATGCGTTACCAGGAGTAGTGCTAAGGCTCCTGAGACGACTCACGAGAACCCTGAGGTTCATGGTCGGAGTGAGGAGAATGAGAATGCTAGTTTTAATGCCTCATCTAAGCAGGCGATTGCTGACGAGGTGCACAGGTCATGCAGACAGTCTTACCGTCCGTAGTGATCGAAGTTATCAGGGCTGTGAGGAATGAGGAGAGGAAGGAGAAGGAAGATAGAAAAGGGTCGACAGGCAAGGAGAGCAAGGGGGAGGAGGAACAACCTGAGCCTGAAACAGTGTTGTCCGATGATGAGGAGGATGATTCAGTGGGGGTGACGACAAAGGGATGCAGTTATGGGGCATTCCAGAGGTGTAGGCCTCCGACCTTCGATGGCAATGATAATGCTGCTGCCACTCATCGCTGGGTGAGGGAGATGGAAGCAGTGTTGGAAATCAGCGAGTGTCGTGAAGACTAGGGTGAAGTTCGCCACTCACTCTTTTGCTGACTCAGCACTGTGTTGGTGGGACAATATTGTCCAAGCTGAGGGTGCCAGGGCCATCGGGAAGATGAGATGGAAGGAGTTGAAGAAATTAGTGATCAAAGAATTTTGTCCTCACTGGGAACTCGATAAGATCAAGAGGGAGTTCCTGCAACTTGAGGCGGGAACCATGACCCACCAGCAATACACCACCAAATTTAACAAAATGGCAAGGCTGGTGCCGGATCAGCTGATGCCAGTTTCGAGGAAGATCAAGAGATACATTCAGGGGTTATCGGCTGACATACACATGCATCTAATTGCTGCCCGACCGGGTACTTTTTGATCAGTTGTAGACCAGGCGGGTAGGCTGTATGATGAACGGGAGGAGACGGTAGTGGAATTGAAGAAGACTGGTTGCGGTGATAAGAAATGGAATGGGAAGAGGTTTGGGCGGTTTCACCCTAAACAACAAGAAGATGAGGGCGGATGACCGCAGCTTGGCGTCATCAAGTTCGGGACCGAGGAAGTGTGGTTAGTGTGGGAAGGAGCATGCGGGTGAGTGCAGATTGGGGCTCAATGTTTGCTTCAAATGTGGATGGCCTGGCCACATTTCCAGAGACTGTAGGGTGCCGAAGTGTTACACCTGTGGTGAGGAGGGCTACATGAGCAGGGACTGCAAGAAGCCAAGGGTGGAGAGTTCTGGGGCAAAGAAGAAGCCGGAGGAAGGGGGATAAAGGGTGAGTGCTAGAGCCTTCACGATGACCCGGGAGGAGGCCAGAGAGGATCCCGATTTCGTGTCAGGTATGTTTCTAGTAAACCAAACTCGTGCCTCTATGTTATTTGATTCTGGTGCTACTAAGAGTTTTATTCCTGCTGCTTTTTATGCTAAGTTACCTATTAGTAGTAGAAGCATTGATGAGCCATTTGATGTAGAAACTACTATCGGTAAGTCTACTAAAATTTTTGATACGATAGAAGACTGCAACATAGAACTAGAAGGCCATAGGTTTCCTGCTAGGCTATTTGTGATGCCCTTAGGAGGATTCGATGTAGTACTACGGATGGATTGGTTAGGAACCTATGAGGCTGTTGGACCCTGAATGGATCATACATGCCAATTCAAGTGGTGGATGGTTGTTCTTCTAGAAATCTCCCTAAGTCCAAGAACCAATGCGGATGAAGAAGAAATCTGCATCAATAATAAGAAGAAGTGTCGGCTATCCGCATTTGTTTATGCGGATGACCAAGAACAAATGCTGAAAAGTATTTGTTCATCCGCATTAACAAATACGGACAGCTGAACAAATGCTGATAAGGCTTTTGTTCATCCGCATTAACTAATACGGATGTTCAGCAACAAATGCGCTAAGTGTTTGTTCATCCGCATTTGTCAATGCTGATGACCAAACACTAATGCGATTAAAGAAAACACAAATGCTGATGAAGTCAACTCGTCCGTATTAGTTAATTCGGATGACCAACTACAAATGCGCATGAAGACTTAGTACTTAGACTATTCTGTAATAGTTGTAAGGGTAGTTTAGTCTTTTTATACAGGCTCTAAGTCAGCCTATAAATAGAACAGAAACCTCGTATGTGAGGTAACTTTTTAACTAGTAATTTCAGAATAGACAATCAGAAGATACTTTGTTTCATCGTATGTTAAGGGTCTTGTTACTATAGACTGCTCAAACCCTAGCATTTATTGTAACAGTTCATCTAATCAATACAAAAGTGCATTTATGAGTATTTCATGTATTCAATGTTCATTGATTGTTTGATTCCGCACTACAATCATTGACTCAATCATCATATTCGGTCCTTGTTGATTCATATCAACAGAGAATATCATTCTCAAACCTCAGTCAATTAGTAACAGAGCCTTGGCTCTCTGTTCTTCTTCAGATCTGCTCAGATCTGGGCTGAACTCGATTGATCTGGTGATTAAGTTGCTGATAAGAGTTTTTGAACACCTCTAATCAGTATAACATATGATACTTGCTGAAATTCTCAACTGTTACTGTTCATCCGAAGATTTTTCAAAAACAAAACAGTTTACAGGCTACTTATACAAAAAATCAGTAAAACGAAAGTTGACAAAGGAAGTTCTTGCTAACATCTGCTTATTCTCAGCAGATCTGAACATACAAGACACTATTTGGACTAGTTGGACCAGTTGGACTAATTGAACATAAAACTAATTTAATCCATATCTAACCAAGTTAAAACTAACTGTTAAAATGGATTCACATTGTTTTTCAGAACTTGGGCATACCCCAAAACCCCGCATGCTTAAGTATAAATCTGAATTTAAACAATGGAAAATCAGATTCATGAACTACATTACATGTGTTGATCCTGACTATTAGATCTCAATATGCAAAGGCCCAAACATTCCTGTTACACTGTCTGCTGATCAAGCTTCTCTTTATAAGACATCAAGAATTCCCACTGAAGATCTTACACTTGATGATGATGATCGATTACAAGAAGATCAAGATTGATCTCAAAGCCTACTCCATACTCACTCAAGCACTCAAGATGGATGTGCTGAAAAGACTGGAAAAGTATGGTACTGCAAAAGTTGTATGGGATGTACTGCAAAAGTTGTATGGGATGCACTGCAAATCATGTGTGACTGAAGCCGTGAAGTTGCTGAAATTAACAAAGACAAACTTGTGAATCAGTATGAATCATTTCATCACTCCAAAGGGGAGTCCATCTCTAAACAGTTGCACAAATTTGTACAGCTCATGAATGATTTAGAGATTATGGGAGTTACTTACAAAGCAAAAGAGTTAAACAAGAAGATGCTGCATAGTCTTCCAAAAAACTGAAAACAAAATGTAACTATGCTGAAAAATACTCTTGATCTGGAGAGTACTACCCTGGATATAATGATAGCCAAGATAGAAGCATTGGACCTAGATGAAAGAAGCAGAAACCTAGGAGGACCCAGAGTAATTGAAGCATATAAGTTTCCATCAGACACTCACTCTATGGAAAATGCATTTATTACTAAGGAGGATGATTCTCTTTCCTCCAGGGATCAAGTTAAGACTACAGGATTCATTGCAGCTTCATCAATCAATAGACCACCAACATCATCCCCATCAGCATCAACAGGCCAATCATCAGGATTCTCTGCAACTCCTATAAATACTCCTGATAATCCAAGATCTGAAGAACAAAAGGCAACCTAAAATGCCTTTGTTGCTAGTTTTGAAGCTTACTTGGGAGGAAGACTCACATCTGCACATCTGATATAGGAAGATTTGGAAGAAATGGATCCAGATGATGTAAAAGAAATGGACTTCCAATGGCAAATGGCCATGATTGCTATGAGAACAAAGAAGTTTTTTAGAAAAGGTAGAAAGCTCAGCCTTAATGAAAACACCAACCTCGGGTATGACAAATCAAAAGTGAAGTGCTTCAACTGTGGCATGACTGGTCACTTCTCTAGAGAATGCAATGCACCCAGAAGAAACTACAACTCTCAAAGACCTTCTCATAGCCAGTCACCATCACAACCAACTTCAAGTTTTCACTCCAACAATCATGAACAGCAGCATCATCATCATCAACAACAACAAAAAACGTATCAGACTCAACCTCAACTGACCAACCAAGCTTATAGAAGCAGTCAGTCATCAGCCAATGCTCTCGTTATCAGGTAAGATGGAGTATATGACTGGAGCATGTATGCAGAGGAAGTAAAGCCTCAATTTCAAAACCATGCACTCATGGCTCACATCAATGATGGTCCATCTCCCATGCCAACTAAGGTAAAATCTAACCTTTGTAGTGATAAATGCATTAATAAACTGCAAGGTTATAGAGATCACAATCATAAATTGGCCGACAAAATAAAAGAAGAAAAGGTCAAGTCAGAGATGCTGAAAAGAGATATAAAAGGCTTTGAAATCAAAATTAAATCTCTCATCTCTAACATTGAAAAATTGCATGGTGAAAAGTACACTCTTGCAGCTGAGAATGAGCAATTAACTGAAAAGTTGGCTAAATCTAAAGCTGAATAAACACTTACTGAAATAAAACTAGAAAAGTTTCAAAAGTCATCAGTAAAGGTGCAAGAGATGCTTGATTCTCAAAAGGATCCCAAGGATATGTCTGGGATTGGATATAATTCTTGTCCTCCACCATACAATGACAACTACACTGTCATGCCTGAATCTGTTACACTCAAACAGCAAATTGAACCTAACACTATTGAACCAAAAACAATAGTAAAACAAGTCACTAATCCTCAAAATAAACCAAGTGTTTACATTGAAACAAATGAGGATAAAATCAAGTTAGGTTACCCAATTAAAATCAAGGAGTGTTCAGACAAGATAGTGTGTGTCATCAAAACAACAAGCCCAATCAAGGCTATTGTTCCTTTTGTGAAATTCACTCCTGCAATTTCCAAAGAAAAGAAGATAAAACCTAAAATTATGAATCTAACTGCTGAAAGCAGATCTGATTATGAGATCAACTCTCCTAAGAATTCAATCAAATCAGATAATGATTTACCAAAAATCAAAAGAAAAAGTTCTCAGGTTTCAAAAGCTAAAATTAACTCAGACCCTCAAACATCAAAATCAAAGCAAGGGGTTGGCTTTGATATTTTCAACAAAGAGCATGTGAACCAACTAGAAAAGGAGGTTAGGCAAAGATTAAGAAAGCAAAATCAGCCTATGAAAAACAAATTCAGTAGTGTTGTGAAACAAACTATTAACAGGGCTGATCAGGATTTCTCATCAAAATCAAGGAATGAAACTCAATCCAAAACTGGTAAAGCTATAAAAGCCTCAACACCAGGATCAGTAGCTAGAAACAAACGCATGTATTGTGATGTGTGTGAAATGCCTAATCACAGAACAGGCAACTGCTATTTCAATCAATACTGCTCAATCTGTGATATGAACAATCATTCCACCAAGAACTGCTATTTTAATAAATAATGTTCAGTCTGTAACATGAAAAATCACAACACATCTGATTTTTTCTTCAAACAAAAGGGATTGAGAATTCCTCAAAACAAGCCCATCTCCCCAATCGTGTCTGAGAAACACAAGATTAATAGTCGTGCTCATCAAAGAATTTCTAAGTCTGATGCTGATGTGAAAAATTTGAAAGAGCCAAACAGAGTTCAAAATATAAAAATCAAAAAGTAAAACAAACTCATGAGTTTTACAACTCTAAGACAAAGTTTGACAACAAAAAACGTGTCTAATTTCTGAAAAGAAATAGGGATCAAAGATTTGAATGTTCATCTGACTCTTCAGTTGATATGATAAACCAACCAAGATTTAGAAAGAAATCAAGCATGACCTCATCCCCAAAGCCCCAGTTTAGAGGAAAGTACTAACAGGTTACTATCATGGATAGGAACGGGAAACCCAATACCATCATGGCTTGGGTTTCACATTCTAATTAGTTCTTTCTGTGTTTGTAGGGTCATTCATAAAGGTCCAACAGCGTATGGTATGTGGACATGGATACTCGTGACACATGACTGGAGATCGTTCCCTCCTTCATACTTCAAGCATATTCAAGGAACTATGGCATTTGGTGGAGATTCACAAGGTGACAGAATTACTGGTGAAGGATCTGTGACAAATGGGATGTTGAGCTTTGACATAGTGAATAACTGAACTTCAATCTGCTCAGCGTGTCTCAGATCTGTGACAAGAGATATTCAACTCACTTCACTGACACTCATTGCTACATTCTGAGACTAGGATTCCAAATTCCTGAAGAATGGGTTGTCTGGAAAACCCTGAGGAAGAATAATACTTACGTCCTAAACCTTAATTCTGCTTTACCTAAAGAAGAAACATGTCTTCTGTCAAAAGCATCTTTTGATGAGTCACAATTTTGGCACAGCCGCTTGGGACACACAAATTTCAAAAACATGAACAGATTGGTTAAGGGAAATCATGTTGTTGGTCTACCTCAAAAAGAATTTCACTTTATTCACCACTGTTCAGCGTGTCTTAAAGGAAAACAACACAAGTCTTCTCACAAGCCAAAGTGGGTGAACACAAATGATTCTCCATTGAAGCTACTTCATATGGATCTTTTGGATCTACTCATGTTATGAGTATTGGAAAGAAACAATATTGTTTGATGATCATAGATGACTTTCCCAGATTCACATGCGTCTTCTTCTTACTTCATAAAAACGAAGCGTCCCAATTAATAAAAGATTTTATCACAAAAATTGAAAATCAACTTGATCTTAAAGTCAAAACAATCAGGAGTGCTAATGGGACAGAATTTAAAAATAAAGATATGAGTTATTTTTTTACAACCAAAGGCATAGCTCATCAATTTAGTGCAGCTAGAACTCCTCAACAAAATGGGGTAGCTGAAAGGCGAAATAGAACACTAATTGAAGCAGCACGAACTATGCTAGCAGATGCTAAACTGCCAATCACCTTTTGGGCAGAAGCAGTTAACACATCGTGCTTTATACAAAATAGAACTCTGATTGTCAAAGAAAGTAATAAGACACCTTATGAACTTATATTTCAAAGAAAATCATTTATTGGATTCTTCAAGTCATTTGGTTGTCCTGTCTTAATATTAAACACCCGTGACCATTTGGGAAAGTTTTCATCAAAGTCTGATGAAGGATTCTTTGTGGGTTATTCTTCTTTCTCAAAGGCTTACAGAGTGTTTAATCCTATATTAAACATAATAGATGAATCAACAAATGTTCAATTCAAGAAACATTCATTTCCCAAATCAATCAATGGTCCTGACTGGTTGTTTGATATTGACTCATTCACAAAATCTTTTGATCAATTTCACATGACTGATGCAGGAAACCTACAATCAGCTGTACCTTCCTCATTAGTAGAAAGAAGGAATGACTTTCTAATGATTCCTCCAACATCTACTGATCAACCTAATGAAGAGATTCCACTACAAGCTGATCCCATCAGACAAACAATTCAAAATCAAAGTGCTTCAATTGAGGATGGTCCTAGCATAATTCCTTCTTCCTCAGAAGAACCCTCCATTGAAGTCAAAAATCAAGATGAAGTTAGAACTCAAAATCATGTCATCCCACAAGTTGACAATGAAAGAACTTCAAATGATGGAAGTAATCAAAGTCCTACTGATACTGAAGCAGGAACTGGAATAGAATTTAACTACTTTCACAGCTCCCCAACAGTACAAGATGACATTGTCTCACACCAAGATGATCTGAATGTCTCCAATATTGATGTAACCATTGCTGGTGACTCAATTCCAACCACCAGAATACACAAGAATCATCCAGTAGACAACATCATTGGTGAACTTAATAAGCAGGTAACAAGAAGCAAGTCAAGCATAGCAAACATTAGCTTGTTCTCTTGTTTTCTGTGTCAAACAATACCCAAGAATATCAAAGAGGCTCTTCAAGACAATAGTTGGATTGAAGCAATGCAGGAAGAGTTGTTACAATTCAAGAAACAAGAAGTATGGCAACTGGTAGATCTTCCCGAAGGACAATACCCTATCGGTACCAGGTGGCTATACAGGAATAAAACTGATGATAGAGGAATCATCATTAGAAACAAAGCAAGACTAGTAGCTTAGGGGTACACACAAGAAGAAGGAATTGACTATGATGAAGTATTTGCCCCTGTAGCTAGACTAGAAGCCATAAGAATCTTTCTTGCATATTCAGCATCCATGAAATTTATTGTTTATCAAATGGATGTGAAATGTGCACTTCTGTATGGAAAGATTGTTAAAGAGGTCTATCTGAGTCAACCTCCTGGATTTGAAGATCCAGATTTTCCACACAGGGTATACAAGCTGGACAAAGCCTTGTATGGTCTTCATCAAGCTCCAAGGAAGTGGTATGAGACTCTATCATCCTTCCTTCTTGAAAATGGGTATGAAAGAGGTAAGATTGATCAGACTCTCTTTAGAAAAAGAAAAGGAAAGGACATGTTGCTTGTTCAAATATATGTGGATGATATCATCTTTGGCTCAACAAACAAGACACTCTGCAAAGACTTTGAAGATCTCATGCATTCAAAATTTCAAATGAGTGCTATGGGAGAACTCATATTCTTTCCAGGAGTACAAGTCCAATAGACAGCAGACGAAATCTTCATCAATTAATCAAAATATGTGGAAACAATTCTGAAGAAGTTCAAGTTTGCTGATTGTCAGTCCATCCGAACTCCTGTTGATACTAAAGCGAAGATTGGTCCTGATCCTGAAGGCAAATCAGTGGATCAGACTCACTATCATTTTATGATAGGTTCACTTATATATCTAACAGCTAGTAGGCCTGACATTATGTTTGGTGTTTATGTGTGTGCCAGATATCAAGCAGATCCAAAGGAATCCCATGTCAATGCAGTCAAGAGGATCTTCAGATATCTTAAGGACAAGCCTGCTCTTGGATTATAGTATCCAAAGGAAGGAGATTTCAATCTCTATGCATACACTGAAGTGATTATGGGGGATGCAATTTCAATAGAAAGTCCACTTCTGGCAGTTGTCAATCTCTTGGTCCCAGACTGGTCTCCTGGCAGTGTAAAAAGCAGACAAGTGTATCTGTCTCCACAGTAGAAGCTGAGTATATAGCAGCATCTGTATGTTGTTCTTAAGTTGTCTGGATTCAAAACCAGATGCTTGATTATGGTTTCAACTTTTTGCACACTCCAATTCACATTGACAACACTACAGCTATGTTCATAACAAATAATCCTGTTCAACACTCAAAAACTAAACATATTGAAATTAGATATCACTTTTTGATAGATTGTGCTAAAAATGGATTAATCAAATTGATACAGGTACAGTTTCACACTGATAATAAATTAGCTGATTTATTCACTAAGGCATTTGATCCAACCAGATTTGAATTCTTAGTACAATCAATTGGCATGATTAATCTTGAGTAAAATGAAAATAAACAAAAAAACATTCAAATATTTCAAAAATTACCAAAAAGAAATCAAAAGAAGAAGTATATAGGTTATCTAATGGGAAATGATCTAATTACAGTCGTTATATCATTCACTGTACTTATTTATAAATCTCAAATGACTGACATGACTTATCTCATATGTAGGTAGGCTCAACATGAAAAATAAACCACATGCAGTGATGAACTAAAGCCTATATTCAACTATGATGTTGTCATCTCATAGTATGTGTTAGTTTTGATTTATCCAAATGTGTGTGTGTAGCAACCTAAACACCCCTGGTAATGATGACTTATGAATCTCTTTTTCTCACATCAGTTCCTCCTTTGTTTTGCTAAGCAAAGACCTGGAGAAATAAGCACATAGTACTGATGTCATGATCCATCCAGATTCCCAATGTAGAACACATCCAACTTGGATGAAACAAACAGAATAAAAATCATTCAACATGAATGAAACAAAAGAATCCTAAGAGATCACCTTCCAAAGTGAAGTGAAAAGAATCCCAATGTGGATCAAAAGTGATAAAAGGATCAAAAATAAAAGAATCCCAATGAGAATCAAGTAATATGAGATTTCTAATTTTAAGTAACCTGGTCAAGTAAGATGTTAAAAGTTCTACCATACATTGCATGCAGATGGTTGACCTTGCCATGCTTTTGAGTGTGAGGTACATGTTGAATACCAAATCAACTCAAAACATGATAAGATCATTTGCATCAGTATATTAACCAAGTATGAGTTTAAGAGGACAAACATACCTTCAATCAATATGATTATGACCATGTCTGTTTTACTAACAATTGCTTGCACTTGTGAATGGTAAGATTGATATGATCCCAAAGAAATGTATAACTTAACTTCTTATATAGTTAAGAAAACATATTCAAAATTTTCAAATACTTAAAAGTTTCTATCTATTATGGATATAAACTTTAGGGGGAGTAATTTTAAATTTTGATCGTTTTGTATAGATGTTTCCTTTCTTAAAAATTAGAAAACTCAAAAACACTTTGCAAAATCAGAAAACTGACTGTGTTGTTACAGAAGTTATACTATAGTATCTCAGTTCTTGCAGACATCTTGATGCATAAAAGTCCAAGATCAGTCAACCATAGGAAACTTGTATCACCTCTGATGTATAAGTCAATCCAAGCAAGAATTGATATCCCAAGAATCAGTCAAAACTTCATAAGAATCAAACACCAGACTCATATTCATAAAGGCAATAGACATCGCTTCGTAAAGATAAAACATCAAAGAAAAGTTATCCAAAACCAGCCACAGCAGAAACATTAAGTTCAAAACTTAATGCGGGTAAGAGTATTGGTTAATGCGGGTGAAGGTAACCCAAGCATTCAACCAATGCGGGTAATGGTTTTGTGTCATAAAACACAAGTGAAAGTAATGCGGATAAGTTCACTCTACCGCATTAGTCTCACCACAACTGAAGTTTTTAAAGTATGAAAACTAATGCGGACAAAATCTTGTTCATCCGCATTTGTTTTCTTGAGCCGCATTTCTCATGAAAGGCTGAAATCAATGCTTAAAATTGGTTGTACAATTGTGTCATCAAAAATAAAAAATATGCTCATACTCTTCTGTCATTATGCACAAGTTCAAGAAATGCGGACAGATTTTTGCTCTATCGCATTTGTTAAACGTTGAAATTTGAAGCATTTGTTCTTCCGCATTTGCTACAGTGAACAAATGCTGAGAAGTGTTTGTTCTTCCGCATTTGCTGCAGTGAACAAATGCTGAGAAGTGTTTGTTCTTCCATATTTGCAACAGTGAACAAATGCTGATTAACCTTTGTTCTTCTGCATTTGTAACAGTACACAAATGCTGATGAACATTTTCTCAACCGCATTTGCTATAGTAAATTTAAATCTTGACCGCATTTGTTTTAAAACTTGTCAAATTTTGAGAAACACATTAAAGTGACTATATAAACCAAAAATCAAAAGGTCATTTAATACTTTTCAAAATTGAGAGACTATAAAGTGTGATGAGCGTCATTAAAGTTACTGTTCATCTTCATCATATTCTTCATCATCTGACCTGTGTTCTAAGTTTGATCTATCAAAATTTACCCATCTTCGATTCACTACAACAGTATTATCGAAGAAAAGGTGAAAATCCAAAATGTTCATAACCCTAACTTTCGAACATTCACCCGAACCATGAACTTAGTAACCTAGGTCAAGAAAGAATCATGCAAAATCAAACCAATGTTCATAAACCTTTGACAATTTTGACTGAAAGACACCTACTAATCATGAAGAAATCAACAAACAATGTATTTTCATAAGTTCTGTTCATCGTATGAACAGGGCATGTCAAAATTAGAAATGTTGAAATCAAAGTCAATTCCAATAGTTGAAATAAGTTAAAATTAAGAAAGGATAATCAACACAATCATGCACAACTCATCAAAATGAACATGCATCACTAAATCAGATTAGGTCAAATTCATATGAAACAGTACATATGAACACTCAATTTTGGCTAAGAAAAGTCAAACTGTGATAAACTTAGTCTGATTTATGATAAACTTTCAAATATATCTTATTCATTATTCTAATTCATATGCCTTGAATGCAGGGTACAATGGCAAACCTCACATGGAGAAAGCTCCATAATGTTAGTGGTTATCTTGACCCTGATGTTACTGAGGCAGAAGGATTGAGAGATATGATAAGATTCATCTTGACTACAAGAGTGGCACATGCTATTACAGTCAGACCCATTATCTATGAGAATTTCATTAGATCATTTTGGGGAACTGCTGAAGTAGTAGAAGTTGATGGTGTGAGGACCTTAACTGGAAGAATCACAGATGACCATGTAACACCCGACCTCTCACACCAACAATATTATCCGCTTCGCCCACGAGGAGCTCACGGATTTGCTTTTGGTTACCCGGGTGAAAACTTCCCAGGGAGGTCACCCATCCCTGGATTGCTCCCACTGAGCACAGTTAACTGTGGAGTTCTCCTCTCATCCACAGCCAATACGCCCAAAACGCGTTGTTGATATTAGAGGCCAGACATTCCTTATGAACTAGGAATCTCTCCTGTCCATGGCCGATGTGGGATATGTGTAGCGTGTCACAAGCACCCCCTGTTTGGACTCATCGTCCTCGATGAGCCCGAGAAGTCACCATCCTTGGTGAGGTATGTCCCACACCCCGAACGGCACAGGAGTGGCTCTGATACCATTCTGTAACACCCGACCTCTCACACCAACAATATTGTCTGCTTCGCCCACGAGGAGCTCACGGATTTGCTTTTGGTTGCCCGGGTGAAAACTTCCCAGGGAGGTCACCCATCCCTGGATTGCTCCCACCTGAGCACGCTTAACTGTGGAGTTCTCCTCTCAATCTGTCACACCCTCAAAATCCACGTGCGGAGTTTTACCGCGAGGCGTGTGAACAAACCAGGATCACAGTCAATAGTTACTCGGAACGACTCTATATGCTACGTTTAACGTAAACCAAACCAGAGTTCAAACTTTAAAAGACATGCGGAAGCGTAAAGTAAATAAAACAACCCAAAACAATTGAAAGCACCATATGGCAAAACAAGTGCCAACCAAGTATTTTAAACCATAAATAAAAGACGAGTAATTATATTTGAAGTTTAAATCTCTAAAATGCATGCTGACTCGTGTAGTGCTCCTATCACCAATCCAGATTAACGACCTGAGAATAGCATACTAAAAAGTCAACATATGGTTGGTGAGTTCAAGAGTTTGCGTATAAATATAATAGTTTATCAATAGTGTATAAATAAGCATGTGCATTGTAATAGATAGCTAGTCCATTAACAATTTGATATTAATACATAGTGATTTCGACATTGAAGCTAACTGTGTTATGTTTGCCTCCCGTCATGACTTCACCATATCGTGATGAATAATCATAGGACAAATTGCACCCGGTTGACCTCGAGTCACACAGGTGGGGCTCGTCAGACCCAGTAGTACTACCCAAGTTTCCACGCTATTCAATATTAACAATTCAAAAGTGTGAGGACTTTATCATGGTAAACAACACTATATTAATATCATACACATCTTAAATATAAAAAGCGTTTGTAACATTACCAGTATGCTATCTCCCCCAAAATAGATTTAATAAAACAGTGGGGCATGAACTCACCTGATGCGTGTGATAGATATCTAAAGCTTAACTTGACAAGAACGAGCGGAAATACAACCTTCAAAGGTTACCTAGAACACACAAGTACATAAGTACATGTACACACAACAATCCCAAGAGAAACCCTAAGTGTTCTACAAATAAAGAACTCAAGGTTCTATAAAAAAAACAACATACATGTGACCTAGTTGACCAGTTTGACTCGTTGGTGACATTATGTGTTGTAATCCATTTAAACATACATAGGCATATAACATACATGGTTAACATTCCAATGAATCACATTTGATGCTACATTCCCAATACATTGCTTAAATCATCATACTATGCACATATCATACAAGTTGTGTAAATCCTCAGTGTCTAGCATGCTCAGTGTGTTCATAACATAACTAGTGTATCATATAACAGGTTAGATCATGCATAACCTACTTACATGACCTATAGCCATGATTTAGCATATATGGGTCAAAACAGATAATTTACCAAAAGTCATCCATACTATCCACAACACATACAAGATGCCTAATACATGCAACATACATTAATATGATCAATTCCAGTCCCAAACATGATGTCCTAGTTACTAATCAACATACCAAACCATACATGACCATCCAAGTGCATAAATCACCCAAAAACCAAATAAACATCCCATACTACCCAATTAACAGATTCTACCACTTTAAACATCCATAACAATCATTCTAGCATGATCCTAAAACCATGAATAAGTCAAATTACCAATATCCAATGTTCATGAAAAATTAAAGTTTCCCTTTTCGGAAAGTATATCCCAAAATCCATTATACACCCAATGTATACATGCATTCATCAATAATATACCATATCAAGTTCATATCATACCTAGACATGATCTACAACACTTAACTAACATGATTCATAAGTTTCATACTCAAAAAGTTACTATCTTTAGTAATGTATGGATTCTAGCATGTAATCATGACTTAGCTATGTTCATAGCAACAATCCAACATCCCATTATCATCATAAACACATCTATAACATCAACACATTAACAATTCAACATTACATGCAAAATAAAGTTACTATTATTAGTAACCTATGAACAAATCTCTCAATTCACCAATTTCTTGCAAGATCCATGTTTTCTAGCATTCATACAACCTAATTAACAACCCAACAACATCAAACAACAACCAATTCCACATGATCATCAAGATTTTCGAATTAGGGTTCATAATCATCAAAGTTCATGATCAACCAATCAAGAGTGTAGTTTTCTAGCATAATCAACGTTAACTAACATGTATACAATCAAACTAACACACTAGCATCAACAATTGATCAAAATTTCAGCCTCATAAACCCCAATTTCGCAGCCTAGTTCGCGGTTCTATCAACAAGCATGAAAACTCATAGAAATCTAACCTTTACACTTGTAGTGGCTTGTATTTGATGATTCTAACTTGTTGCAATACTTGAGATCAACCAAAATCGAATGGATGGGGGTTGTTCTTGGCTGAAATCGCAGGGAGAAGAGGAGAGGGGCTACAGTCGCGATTATGGAGGGAGTGGGGGCTAGGGTTGGTTTTTTTTATTTACTTACCATATATACACTTTTAACCCTTTTAACTTGTATTTTATAAAATTTCAGCTTTTAACTTCTTTTTAATAGTGTTTTTAACCATCTAAAAAATATATAAACTAGTAATAATAATTATATATTTTATCTTTATAAAACACGCAACCTACGAATTAACACACGCGTTTCCGCGTTACGCGATAAAATTCTCAAATAGTCTTTAAATCGCGTAAAAACATAAACATAACATAATAATCATCTTATCAACTAGATTATTATTAAATTAACATTATTAATTATTTTTAAGTCACCAACGTCAAACGACAACTAGTGTGTGCTTACGACACGTGTATGCAAAACTTAACGGAACTAACAGAATTTGGTAACGGAAAATTACCGGATGTCACATTATCCCCATGTTGAAAGAATTTTCGTCCTGAAAATTGCGTTACATGGTGAGAGTTCCATCACACGGTGAGAGTGTTCCATCACTGGTCTACTGCATTAGCACACGGAAATCAAAATCGAGTGAGTTTTGGATGAGTTGTCACAAACCACACTCTTGCCATTACTGAGCAAATTGTGAGACAGTGTCTACAGTTTGGAGATGATGTTGATACTCCTTTGGAGCTTGAGGATGATGAGATTACAACCTTCTTTGCCAATATTGGTTATGAAGGTGGTTATGAAGGAAAGCAAATAGTGAAAGGATTGGTAGATTTGCAATGGAGATTTCTGATTCACATCTTCCAACATTGCTTATCCAAGAGGAAGACTGGATGGAATGATATCCCAGTGACTACATCCTCTTCCAAATGTGCTCTGTGTACTAACCATCCTTTCAACATGTCTGCATACATCTTCAATGGATTGGTCTCTAATGTCCAAGAGGGTAGAAGACACGTGTTCTTGATGTACCCCAGATTTATTTAGTGCTTCATCAATGAAGCTTTCCGTGATCTTGCACCTATAGGACCAGTGATGGACATCCCTCACTACAATGCTAAGTCCTATCAGTACATCAAAAAGAGAGATCCAAGGAATTACTACAATGGTGCATTCTTCCCTTTGTTGCCATGGATGTTGCAACAGATCAATCAAGGAGGGGTAGAAGAACCAGAGGCTCCTACTGATAAGCCTGTTCATGAAGAAGAACAAGTTACCCCCAGTCAATAACATATTAAGGAGCAAGCTGCTTTGTCTGAGGAGAGACAGAGGTCAGTGTCATCACAAGGTGATGGAGGTGGTGATCTTCACACTGGACCTTCTATACATGAAGCTGATATAGCCTCTCTATTCATGCCTTCACCATTACCATCACCCCAAAGATTACTAATCTCATCTCAACAACCTCAACCTATCATCTCACCCTAAATATCACCTATACACTCACCACATATATCACCCATACACTCACCAATCCATCATCTTATTCCATCTCCCACTCATCATTCACCTATCCCATCTCCCTCCTCTACTGAACCTCAAGAGTTTGGTGATTCTGCCAGCTCTTCAGAGGAATCCAAATCATCATCTGATGAGGAGGATCATCATACCAGGATGCCTGTGAGGCAAGTTACATCCGAGGCTGCTCCATCAGAAAGTTATACTGAATCAGGATTAAACAAACCTGATGAAAAAGATAATATGATTTCTAAGCTACTTCTAAAAGTTGCTAAAATAGAGAAATTGCTAAGTAGAAGATCTGGTATTTTCCAAGATAGACTTCTATTGTTGGATGAGAAAGAGAAGGAGTTAAGAGATGTGAAAGAAAAACATGAGATGGAGAAGAAAGAAAAAGATAAGGAGATTGAGAAACTAAAAGATGCTCTTCAACACTCAAGGGATGAAGTCAGTGGTCACTTGGACACTTTGACTATCCATACCATAGCAATGAAAGAACAAGAAAGGTTGATTGAAGAACAATCTAGCACTATCCTTGACCTTGAAAAACAAATAAAGGCTCTAAACAAGAGAGTCTCTGGGTTAGAACTATTGGTCAGAATTAAACAAGAGGCAGACAAGGATAAGGATGATGAGGGTGATAAGAGAGAAGAAGAAAGAAAAAGAGGAGATGATAAAGATGGCAGTGACAAAGAGTCATCAGGGGAGAGTGATGATGACTCCCCTCCAACCAAAAAGATGAAAATCTCTGACTTTGAGAAAGAAGGAGAAACAAGTGGTTCAAAGCATGATGAATCAAGTATGGAGATGGTAGTCTACACCAGCAAACCAGAAGAAGTCCATACTAAAGAAGCTGAATTCAGTGACATGATCAAGGCTATGGATATGTTCTCTGCTGAAGAGTATATCATTGATGATGATTTCTGGGATTTCATAGTGAACCAGAGTCCCACTACTGAACCTATAGTAGTGATACCTCAATCTCCTATGCCAATATAAAAGGAGTTGAGTATGCAACTAGTGCCTGCTGTGTCACTGACTGATGAGCAAAAGGAGTTAATTAGAAAGCTCTGTGAACAGCAACAACAAGAAGAAGAATCAGCAGCTGCTACAGTTCATATGCCTGAAAAGGATAAATCTGAAAAACTGCTTAAAGAAGCTGAAATGGCTGAATACTCTTCTGGTCCAAGTATGCAAACATATACCAGAAAGAGGAAGTACTTAACTGAAAAAGCAAAAGGGAAAAGGCCCATAGAAGAAGAAGAACCGGCCTTGAAAAAGCAAAAAGATGATCCCCGAAGCCTAGCTGCCATAGCTGAATTCTTAGAAGAACATGAGAAAGCTGAAGCCTTATTGAAAAAGAAGGCTAAAGTCATTGATCTTGAAGAAGGAGAGATACCGGGTGGCTATGTGGTTGATGAACCAATAGCTAGCAGAAGCCCTATCGAAGAAGAGCCATCTGTGTATGAGATAGTAGAAAAAGCCAAGTCTGGTGATCTTATGGTGAAAGCTGCATTCCTTATTGACCATGAATATGATCCAGATGAGGTGTTTGGATAACATATGAGGGCATCGTAGCAGAGGAAGAAAAGTTGAACAAACTGCTAGACCCTACTTTTGAAACCGAGTATGAAAAGACTCAATCTCCCAAAGTCTCGAAGGTCAAAACTACAAAAACCAAACCAGCTGCAACTTCTCAACCAATGTATCCTGATCCCTACAGCATGACAGACCAAGAGATGAAAGAATATCTATCTGCTTAAGGATTTACAAGGAGGAAACTTGGTAATATGAAGACTAATTCCCTGAGGGCTGCTATCCTTAGGTTGATAAATGAGAGGAAGGAAAGGTTGAAGAAATTAGAGGAGGAAATCACCATAAAAAAGCCAAGAACAAGAGAATAACTCAAGACATGAGCCTTACCCATGGAGATCATGACTCCTTGGCACCTATTCTACATAGATATCCTGAGTGGTTTGCTGAGACTTCACAAATAGAGCTTCATGAAGGACTCACCACGCAGAGATAATTAAAGGTGTGTCTACTCCCCAGGGCAAGACTGATCAGAAAATTTACCTGGAAGTATGACAGTGACTGGAATATGTTCCTGGTGAAGAGGATATCTGGATTAGTCCAATTCTTCATAGAGTATTCTTTTCTGGTGAACTCTCTGGAGATCCATGACTTGAAGCAACTAGCCAATCTGAGATTGATTAATCACAAGGCTATGTCCAGGGGATATGAATTTGAAGACATTCTGAGGATGTTCAAGAGAACTGATAACTTCAAATCTCTAAAGACTGTCTACATGAAGAAGGATAGATCCTTTATCAATCCCCTTGAAAAAAACAAAGAACACCAGCTAAAGAAGTGGTATTCCCTGAACTTAGGGTGAAACCCACTGAATCTTTGAAAAGGAAGATGGTAGCTGGAACACACACTTCTATACCAATCTCAAATGTGTATTATGATGAGAAAACTTATGAGTTGGTAATAGAAAGAAGGTGGGGAGGAAAGGAAGGAGCTGAAATTAGACTATTCAGTGGATATGTGGTGAGATTGCTAGGTGAATCATATATCCACTACATATATTCAAGGCACTTTAGGGAGATCAACAATAAGTTTGGTGAAGCTGATATGTGCTTTTTTCTGAAGTGCATCAAACTCCTAAAGATGGCCTATGACAGAATTATCAAGAAGAAAGAACAAAGGAGGAAGAGGAAGACTCCTTTGCAGTTTGGCAACATTATGAAGCTAGAGGTTGATGTGGATGGTGCCCTCCTAATTCACAGAGATGGATTGTCTACTGTATCTATCTAGGAGCCTGTCTCACTGAGGAAGATGCCCATTGATGCCATTCACAATATGAGCCAGATGAAGAACCATGTGTTGAACAGAGAAAAATTAGCTGATGCAAGACAGTTCTCCAACATGATCAAATCTATTGTGGATCCTTCATATACTGACCCAGCTCCAGTTTCATCTCCTCCTACTACACAAGACCCAGCAGAATCCTCACAACCTCATCCACCTTCAAACCCTTGAAGTACATAGGCTGTATAATCCTTAGGGGGAGTATTGTTAGACCCTGAAAGGATCATACATGCCAATTCAAGTGGTGGATGGTTGTTCTGTTGGAAATCTCCCTAAGTCCAACAACCAATGCGGATGAAGAAGAAATCTGCATCAACAATAAGAAGAAGTGTCGGCTATCCGCATTTGTTTATACGGATGACCAAGAACAAATGCTGACAAGTATTTGTTCATATGCATAAACAAATGCGGATAGCTGAACAAATGTTGACAAGGCTTTTGTTATCCACATTAACTAATGCGAATGCTCAGCAACAAATACGCTAAGTGTTTGTTCATCCGCATTTGTCAATACTGATGACCAAACACTAATGCGATTAAAGAAAACACAAATGCTGATGAAGTCAACTTATCCGCATTAGTTAATACGGATGACCAACTACAAATGCGCATGAAGACTTAGTACTTAGACTATTCTGTAATAGTTGTAAGGGTAGTTTAGTCTTTTTGTACAGGCTCTAAGTCAGCCTGTAAATAGAATAGAAACCTCCTATGTGAGGTAACTTTTTAACTTTTGTAATTTCAGAATAGACAATCAGAAGATACTTTGTTTCATCGTATGTTAGGTGTCTTGTTACAATAGATTGCTCAAACCCTAGCATTTATTATAACTGTTCATCTAATTAATACAAAAGTGCATTTACGAGTATTTCATGTATTCAACGTTCATGATTGTTTAATTCCGCACTACAATCATTGACTCAATCATCATATTTAGTCCTTGTTGATTCATATCAACAGAGAATATCATTCTCAAACCTCAGTCAGAGGCGAACATCGTATGTCGCAAGAAGATGATTCGACTAGTTGCGCCCGATGGAAGTTCGGTGACGTTTATGGAGATCACGTTGCTACGATCCCGAAGGTGATTTCAATTGCAATTGTGGAGAAGTATGTGAGGCGTGGATGTAGTGCCTACCTGGCTTACATGAAGGATGTGGACGCGTCGGTACCATAGTTTTCTGATGTACCAGTGGTATGCGATTTTCCAGATGTGTTCCCAGAAGACTTACCAGTTGTGCCACCGGATAGCGAAATTGATTTCCAAATCGATTTAATACCCAGTGCTCAACCCATTGCCAAAGCACCGTATCGATTAGCTTCGAATGAAATAAAGGAACTCATGGATCAATTATTGGAGTTAATGGATAAAGGATTCATCTGACCGAGTATCTCTCCATGGGGCGCTACAGTCCTATTTGTAAAGAAGAAGTATGGTAGCATGCGGATGTGTATAGACTACCGGGAGTTAAACAAGTTGACGATGAAGAATCGGTATCCATTACCGAGGATTGATGACTTATTTGACCAGCTTCAAGGTGCCAGTTGGTTCTCGACGATAGATCTTCGATCTAGCTACCATCAATTGAAGGTGAAGGAGCAAGACATTCCAAAGACAGCTTTTCGCACGCGTTATGGACACTATGAGTTTCGTGTTATGTCTTTCAGTTTGACTAACATGCCAGCTGCCTTTATGGATCTAATGAACCGAGTGTGTCGAACCATATTAGATAAATCGGTGATCATGTTTATTGATGGTATCCTGATTTACTCCAACAGTGAAGAAGAGCATGCTGGTCATATTCGGGAAGTATTAGAGACACTTAGAAGAGAGAAGTTGTATGCCAAATTCTCTAAGTGTGCCTTCTGGTTGCGCGAGGTTCAATTTTTGGGTCATGTTGTTAATGTTGAAGGAATCATGGTAGACCCGGCAAAGGTTGAGGCAGTTGATGTGCTCCAAATTATACATAAAAACACTATCAAAAGCACATCATTTATTCCTCGATATCTCCCGAAATATGATGATTATGTACTTAAAATCATTTAATTGTGTTTTCAGGTGTTGTGAAGGGCAAGATGGACAAAAGGAGCATAATGGACAAGAAATTGAAGAAATCCAAGCTTAAAACTCCAAGCATGGGGCCGTGCCTCATAAAGCATGCCCCCATGCCCTGCCTAAAACACACCCCCGTGCTAATTTGGCACACCCCCGTGATTGGAAATCTGACAGGACAAAAGTACAGTTCCCCAAAAGTAGTCACGGGGCCGGGCCCCATATCAACATGGGTCGTGTTCCCTCCTTTCACGGGGCCGTGCCCCATTTGTCACGGGGCCGTGCCCGACAATTCCTGTGCGTAGGATCCGACCAACTTTCGTAAGCATTGTACTAACACGGGGCCGTGCCTTTTTGTCACGGGGCCGTGCTTAAACACTCCGGGAAGCCTATAAATAGAGGGCTAAGTTCATCATTTTGGAAGCTTTTGGTGGAAGTGATACTCTGCAGAATTGTCTCGGGAATCAAGCCTTAGAGATCATTTGGAGGCTCGGGAGGTGCATAGAACACTTGGAAGAGGCTTAGAATTGTCTAAACATCATCCATTGTGGATCATTGGTTTGATTGTTCTATTTTATCGATGAATTCATATCTATCTTCTATGTTGTTTGTTATATTACAACTCATTATGAGCTGAAATCTTATTATCATCCTACTTGGATGAAACTTATGTAATTTGTGATGAATTAATGGTGTGATAAATATTGTGTTAATGTTATGGTGGTCTTGGGAAAACTTTCGATGGGTAGCACCTACATTTGAACGGGGGGTTATAAGTTTATGATTTGTAATTGTGATTGTCATACACGGTTGAAAAACGTATGATCAACTTTTATTCATAACAAACTATGGCTAATTAACTAGAGATGGTTATTAGAAATCATAAGATCTTAACTTTCTAATCATTTACGGGTTCCCTTTTATTAATCTGAGAAATCTACAGTAATTGTTATGGTTTTCTAAAATTAATGGTATGTTAGAATAGAACTTGATCAACTCTCTTCTTACATTAAGTTATGTTTTCAGAAATCGTATGTCGAAAAGGACACAAAAGATTTACCTACATCACTAGGGCCTTGACCTAAGTAGTAAATCTCAACCTGACATGGTCCTGGTCACTACGGAGCGGATAGACGAGAAATCGTGCCAGCTCATCTTTATAAATGTTAACAAAATTACTTTATTCAATATCTTTAATCACACCGCCACTTCATCACAGTTACATAAGTGTAATCCATGTTAGGATGATAGCCTTTATCCCCTGATCTTAAATCCAAAAGTTTCAACTTGTTTACTTTATTATTATTTCTATTTTTAGTTTTGAAACCCTAATTTACATCAATGCAACTTATCATTCTCTTAAACAAAAATTGATAGTCAATCATAAGGATTGTTGAGTAGTCTTAGTGTGTCCACGGATTGATACTCGGTTCTTACCATCACTATATTACCTCACGATAGGTGCACTTGCCTTTTTGTGTAGTTAGTAGTAGTAACAACCATTTAAAACTGAATCTGTGCAAAAAATCCTTTATCAAAATATATATACTTTCACACCGCATCAGGTTTTTGGCGCCGTTGTCGGGGACACAAGGCAAGTTTGAAAGACAATCTGAATTTTTGACTGTCCTGTTTATATCTTGTTAATATTTTTATTCAAATTCATTTTAATTTAGTAGTTAGTTTGCCTTAGTTAGTTTAGTTACATTTGCCTGATTCATTTTAAGCCTTAGTTAGTTTATGCTTCCTTAAGATAGTGTATGTCCGACTCGTCTAGTCCTGAACTTGTTTCACCTCTTTCGAAACCTGAACGACTTTTCCGACAAAGGTTACGTGAAAGACCACAACAAGCAGCAACAATCATCGAAGAAGATATCTCGGAAGATACATCATCCAAAGGAGACATGGCTAATCAAGACGAGGAAATGAAGATGACGCACTATGCCACACCATCAATCGACGGTTATGAGTCTAGTGTTGTCCAACCAGCAATAGCGGCCAACAATTTCGAGATTAAGTCTAGTATTATCCAACTCATAGAGAACTCTGTTCAGTTTCACGGATTGCAAGACGAAGACCCTAACGCTCACATCTCATATAGCGGCCAACAATTTCGAGATTAAGTCTAGTATTATCCAACTCGTAGAGAACTCTGTTCAGTTTCACGGATTGCAAGACGAAGACCCTAACGCTCACATCTCATGATTCCTTCGTATCTGTGCCACTTTCAAAATCAACAACTGTTCAGACGATGCTATTAGACTATGACTTTTTCCATTTTCACTTCATGGCCGAGCCATTGACTGGCTTGATTCACTTCCGCCTGGTTCCATCACCACATGGGCGGAAATGGCTGAACAATTCCTGTTGAAATACTTTCCACCCGATCGCACTGCCAAATTGAGAAGTAGCATCACAAGCTTTCGCCAAGACGATGATGAATCATTACACGCAGCATGGGAGAGATATAAAGGTCTCCTTCGGAGATGCCCACATCACGGACTTGATCTGTGGCTGCAGTGTCAAACTTTTTATGATGCAATCAGCGGAGCACACAAACAAGCTATAGATCAAGGTGCGGGAGGAGATTTCGGAAGTGTAACACCAACAGAAGAATACCAAGCCCTAGAGAAGGCAGCTAAGAAGAGCTTTGCTTACAATCCCTTGAGAAACAAAATCAACTCTAGAGGAATTCATCAAGTAGACTCTGAAACGCTGATCACAGCCCAGTTAGAAGCCTTAACCAAACGATACAAACAATTACAAGCTGAACTTAAAAAGACTCCAACACGATCCAACACATGTGGAAACTCACACAAGACCAATGAATGTCCACAAGGTATTATGATGGTTGAAGATGTTGATTACGTAGGAGGCCCAAACAACTCATATAACAACAACTCAAATTGGAGGAGCAACCCGAATTACAGAGTAGCTGGTAACAACCAATCATCATCTGGATTCAACCGTAGGCCACCTTACCAACAACAGAAACCACCATATCAAGGTCCAAGCAGTAGTAATCAAGACCCTGGAGCATCATCAATGGAAGATTTATTGCAGCAATTGTTGTTAACCACACAAGCCACAGATGAGTACATCCGGAAATCTGATCGAAGAAACGAGGAAAGGTTCCAAAGAAACGAGGCTGACATCAAAAGCAACAAAGCATCATTGCAAACCATTGAAAACCAAGTAGGTCAGATAGCACAACAACTATCTGCAAGACCCCAAGGTGCTTTTCGTAGCAATACTGTAACAAACCCTAATGCTCAAGTCAAAGCCATCACCACAAGGAGTGGCAAAACCACTCAAGGTGATGCACCTGTATTACAGCCCATCCTTGAAGAAATAGAACTCGAGACGCCAAGTAATACAAGTGACAAGCAAAAGCAACATGTCGTTGTTGAAGAACCAGCCAAGAAATACGTACCACCGCCACCTTATGTCCCACCACCTCCATATCCCGGTCGTCTGAGACAACAACGAATGGAGGCACAATATGGCAAATTTCTGGGATTGTTCAAGCAACTCCACATTAATTTGCCATTGGTGGAAGCCTTAGCCCAAATGCCAAATTATGCTATGTTTTTAAAGGGTGTATTGTCAAACAAGAAGAAACTGGAAGAGTTATCACATGTAGTTTTGAATGAGGAATGCTCAACAGTTCTTCAAAACAAACTACCCCAAAAGATGACTGATCCAGGGAGTTTCACCATACCTTGCCTAATAGGAAATCTTTCTGTCAGCAACGCGTTAGCCGATTTAGGTGCTAGTATTAACCTCATGCCTTATGTAGTTTTTGAAAAGTTAAACTTAGGTGAGCCTAGACCTACTCGTATGAGCATACAATTAGCTGACCGTTCTGTCAAATATTCGTGGGGCATTGTTGAAAATCTCTTAGTTAAAATCGACAAATTCGTATTTCCCGTTGATTTTGTGATCCTCGACATGGATGAGGATAAGAAAGTTCCTCTCATCTTAGGTCGACCTTTCTTAGCAACCGCTCGATCCCTCATTGATGTTTGCACCGGCAAACTCACACTCCGAGTGGATGAGGAGGAAGTGACGTTCTACATAGGACAATCCATGAAACATCCTCAATATCATGACGATTCACTCTATTATATTGACGTTTGCGACTCAATCATAAGCTGTCATCTGAAGACACACCCCCATGTTTAACAAACTTTTCGAACGTGTCAACTGTTTTTCAACACAAGTTCACAAAAAGGGGTGAAATGGCTCTTAAAAATCAATTTTTATCCCTAAAATAGATAGACTATTCCAAAAATATGTTTTGTATATTTTAACTGATTTGTCAAAATTTCAGGATCATGAACCATCCATACTTACAATTTGGAGGAAACCGTGAAAGATGGTGTCGTGATCGATTGCAAAGGCTCTTGCAAAGGGCTGAAAAGTTGCATTTGCAAGCCGATGAAGAAACCTTGGCGGCTGTCGGACAGCTCAAAAGATATAATAATTTATTGAGTATTCAGTGGAAGCGGCTGTTTTCACAAAACAGACCTTCCATTTATGAACTCTTGAATTTTTAGCATCTTTCAGATTCAGCATGAAAGACTCCGACCCTTGGGATGAGGAAGCAGTTACATTCAGGCTTGGTGGACATTGGCGAAAAACATCCATCGCTTTGTTTGGTGTCCATCTGGGAATATATACAGAACAGGAAATGGAGGAGGAAGCAATCTCAGGAATGCCAGCTTATCATACATTTCCAGATGAGGAAAGTAGGGACGCAGAAAGCGGTGCCATGAGAAAGGCATTTTGGGAAAAGATTGGAACAGGGGCATTCAACTCAAGTAAAACCAAGAGTAGTCAGATTCGGGATCCGTTTCTACGATACATACATCGGTTGCTTAGCCATTCGATAATAGCTCGTGGCCAAAGCGAGGGAGTTGTTAGTTTGAGAGACCTGATTATTTTATATTGTATGACTAATCATTTGCCATGCAATATTGGGTATTTGTTTTGTAACTTGTATGCCAGGAATGCAACTGCAGGTGCTCCGACACCCATGTTTGGAGGAAGCTGGATCCTAAACTTTTACGAGAGTTATGGGTGTAACACGGAGGGAACCGAAGGAGTAATGCCAGGATTGTTGGACTTAAGCATTTGCACAAGCATGTATATGATCACAACCTTACCAAATGGAAAACCAAGATTTATGGACAGGAAGGGACAAATCTGGGATCCGGCAGATCCTGAGGAAATTATCATGGACCTCGATATGCCAACGCATCATGAGGATGCCAGGGCCTCCAGCTCACACGCCGGAGAATTTCCCACCATGTTAGACCTTTATGAAGTAATCCAGACCACCAGTGACCATGCAAGGAGATCATTCGAATAC
Source organism: Flaveria linearis (assembly GCA_024085815.1). Classification (NCBI taxonomy): domain Eukaryota; kingdom Viridiplantae; phylum Streptophyta; class Magnoliopsida; order Asterales; family Asteraceae; genus Flaveria; species Flaveria linearis. The sequence continues at coordinate 52,869,920 of CM044006.1, forward strand.
GCGCAACAAGCCTTCAACCGAGTCGAAAATCTGAACTCCCGAGTGGACGACCTGAGCAATGATGTCACGTATATCAGAAACCGAATCATGAGTGGGGGATATCCCGCCACAAAGCCCTTGAAAATCCATATCACTTTCAAGGTCCGGGCACAATGGTTTTGTGCCAATCTATCATTTACTTTATGTCATTTTATTTTATTTTGTGTGTTTAAGATTTTAATGTTTTCAATAAATGGATGATATTTCACGTGACCCCGCAAATCAACTTCATCATCTTTTGGGGAGTATCTCGTTACCATTCCTTGTTTTATATTATTTATCACATTGGGGACAATGTGAATTTTAAGTGTGAGGATGGGATTAATCGAGATACATATTTGATACTTTGCGAAAAACAGGTCCAAATTGAAAATTTTCAACAAAATCACTTAACCAGTAATTTTTGTGACACGAAGCCAAAAATTTAAACAAATTTTTGATAAGCCAAACTATAAATATACGTTTTCGGGAAATAAATAAGTAAATAAGAGAAATCCAAATAAAAGTTGAAAATATTTTTTGTGATATCCTTAAAAGCAATAATCAAGTAAATATATGTAATCATGCAAAATGAAACACTTTTACCCAATTCCATCCATTTGTGAGCTTATTTTTAACCTTAAACAGCTTTTGCAAACCTTTTCAATTTTACTTTCATTCTGGATTCAATTGAGAGTACCTCATGATATGTGTGATTAGAACTTGCTTTAGGTATACATTTCAAGACCTTAATTAGTATTTTCTGCATAAAAATGAGTTAGGCATTAGGAAACCTTAACCATTCAAGCCCCAACCATTTTCTTTTAATCTTCCTTACCCGAACGTCAACCCTAGTTAGCCCCGTTGAGCATAAACATTTTATTTTTGTCACCCGAATCACAAAGTCACTCAACCAAAAAGCCTTCAACAAAACCCGTTTTTCGTTAAAGACACGATTTGGGTTTATTTGTTAAAAAAAAGAAAATAAAAAGAGAAAAAGAAAGAAAAATTTGGTCTTTTACCGGCAGACCTAAAAGAACTGGAATGCATTCTTTTGATTTTAATTTGCTTTGTTGCCTTCATCACGCAAAACCGGGATTTCCCCGGAAATCCTTAAACAAATTTACAACCTCACGTACGACGCAAGAAAGAAATGGCGAAAAAAGGAACAAGTTCCGCCATTTTGTGGAATCTCAAAAAGCGCTATAAAGAGACGGGCAAAAAGATACGAAAGGTGCCCGAATTGTGGAAATTGGTCTCACGATTGAAAATGCAAAAAGAACCAAACTGAATCCCAATACGAATACACAGAACTGATCCGATTGGGTGCTATTAGGCTTCAAGCTGAACGATCCTTACGAAAGGATAGTTTTGTGTATCTTCGGGTAAAGGATGAAGTAAGGTTTCTAAAGGCAAAATACGGTCTTGACAATCTGACCTTAAACGAGTCCTCAAGTTAGCATATCCCTTCTAGCTTGAAGTATTATATAGGGAACTTTTTACTGCTTTCCTTGTAGTTTATTTTAGAAAAATAAGCCAAGACCGTCGTCTTTAGCATTTAGCCACTTTTTCCAAACATTCCACACCCGAGCCCGAGCCAAGTTACAACCCATCTAAGACCTAATGATTTATGCAAGTAAATATCTAAGTGGGTGGAGAATTGATCCCTTATCAAGCATGTGATTTCACACGTACTCATGCTAGGTAATTGAGCGTATTAGTCATACTTCATCTTATGTATGATTCCATATATTCAGCCGAGTGTGAGTGTATTTTGTGAGGAGTGTGGATTTTTTTGCATGGTTATAATCTTTACTAACAATCCCATTGCTTGCTAGGATATCATTCTATACATGCCTAAAATGTTTGCATTTGGATGAAATAATTTTTTACTTGCGTATTTCCCGAAAGACATATTTATCTTTTGCTTTATTTGGTTTTTGGTGGAGTTGTCATTTTAAGTGATTTTGCTTGAGGACAAGCAAAGTTCAAGTGTGGAGATATTTGATGTGCTCCAAATTATACATAAAAACACTATCAAAAGCACATCATTTATTCCTCGATATCTCCTGAAATATGATGATTATGTACTTAAAATCATTTAATTGTGTTTTCAGGTGTTATGAAAGGCAAGATGGACAAAAGGAGCATAATGGACAAGAAATTGAAGAAATCCAAGCTTAAAACTCCAAGCATGGGGTCGTGCCTCATTAAGCACGCCCCCATGCCTTGCCTGAAACACACCCCCATGCTAATTTGGCACACCCCCGTGATTGGACATCTGACAGGACAAAAGTACTATTCCCTAAAAGTAGTCACGGGGTCGTGCCCCAAATTAACACGGGGCCGTGTTCCCTCCTTTCACGGGGCCGTGCCCCATTTGTCACGGGGCCATGCCCGACAATTCCTATGCGTACGATCCGACCAACTTTCGTAAGCATTGTACTAACACGGGGCCGTGCCTTTTTGTCACGGGGTCGTGCTTAAACACTCCGGGAAGCCTATAAATAGAGGGCTAAGTTCATCATTTTGGATGCTTTTGGTGGAAGTGATACTCTGCAGAATTGTCTTGGGAATCAAGTCTTAGAGATCATTTGGAGGCTCGGGAGGTGCATACAACACTTAAAAGAGGCTCAGAATTGTGTAAACATCATCCATTGTGGATCATTGGTTTGATTGTTCTATTTTACCGATGAATTCATATCTATCTTCTATGTTGTTTGTTATATTACAGCTCATTATGAGCTAAAATATTATTATCATCCTACTTGGATGAAACTTATGTAATTTATGATGAATTGATGGTGTGATAAATATTGTGTTAATGTTATGGTGGTCTTGGGAAAACTTTCAATGGGTAGCACCTACATTTGAACGGGGGGTTATAAGTTTATGATTTGTAATTGTGATTGTCATACACGGTTGAAAAACGTATGATCAACTTTTATTCATAACAAACTATGGCTAATTAACTAGAGTTGGTTATTAGAAATCATAAGATCTTAACTTTCTGATCATTTACGGGTTCCTTTTATTAGTCTGAGAAATCTACAGTAATTGTTATCGTTTTCTAAAATTAATGGTATGTTAGAATAGAACTTGATCAACTCTCTTCTTACATTAAGTTATGTTTTCAGAAATCGTATGTCGAAAACGACACAAAAGATTTACCTACATCACTAGGGCCTTGACCTAAGTAGTAAATCTCAACCTGACATGTCCTGGTCACTACGGAGCGGATAGACGAGAAATCACGCCAGCTGATCTTTATAAACGTTAACACAATTACTTTATTCAATATCTTTAATCACACCACCACTTCATCACAGTTACATAAGTGTAATCCAAGTTAGGATGATAGCCTTTATCCCCTGTTCTTAAATCCAAAAGTTTCAACTTGTTTTACTGTATTTATTATTTCTATTTTTAGTTTTGAAACCCTAATTTACATCAATGCAACTTATCATTCTCTTAAACAAAAATTGATAGTCAATCATAAGGATTGTTGAGTAGTCTTAGTGTGCCCACGGATTGATACTCGGTTCTTACCATCACTATTTTACCTCATGATAGGTACACTTGCCTTTTGTGTGTGTAGTTAGTAGTAATAACAACCATTTAAAACTGAATCTGTGTAAAAAATCCTTTATCAAAATATATATACTTTCACACCGCATCAGCAGTCATGCAATGGAAGTCTCCAAAGACGCCATCCGAGATTTGTAGTTTCTTGGGTTTGGCAGGTTATTACAGGAGGTTCATCCAGGACTTTTCCAAGATAGCCTCACCTTTGACTAAATGGACTTGCAAGGATGTGAAATTTGTGTGGGGTCGGGAACAGGAGTGTGCTTTTGAAGAGTTAAAGGCGAGATTGACTCAAGCTCATGTCTTGACATTACCCGAGCGGAGTGAAGACTTAGTGGTATATTCGGATGCCTCTTATTCAGGACTAGGTTGCGTTTTGATGCAACGTAGAAGAGTATTTGCCTATGCATCCCGATAGCTGAAAATCCACAAAGTTAACTATCCTACACATGATCTAGAGCTAGCTGATGTGGTCTTCTCATTGAAGATTTGGCGGCACTACTTATACGGGACGAAGTGCATCATCTTCAAGGACCACCAAAGCTTAAAGTATTTCTTTGAGAAAAAGGATCTCAATATGAGACATAGGAGGTGGTTAGAGCTCATCAAGGATTATGATTGTGTGATCCATTACCATCCGCGTAAGGCCAACGTTATGGCCGATGCTCTTATCCAAAAGGAGAGACCCGAGCCGATTTAGGTTAAGGCTTATCAGTTGGTTATGACAGCTGATGTGATGACGCAAGTCAAAGAATTCCAAGATGAGGCATTGAAAGAAGATCGCCTTAACTCTGAAAGGATGAGAGGCTTGGTCAAGGAGTTAGGAGAAAACACCCACGGAGTAAGAACCCACTTCGGGCGGATGTGGATTCTCCGATACAGAGATCTAAGGGGATGAATTATGGATGAGGCTCATAAAACTTGATGCCTGATTCATCTCGATGCCATGAAGATGTACCAAGATATGAAGAAGGATTATTGGTGGCCGAGTATGAAGCACGATATAGTGGAGTATATGGGCAAGTGCCTTACTTGTTTACAAGTGAAGGCGGAGCATCAAAAACCATACGGGAAGATCTAACCATTGGATACACCCGAATGGAAGTGGGAGCACATCACTATGGACTTTATTACTAAACTACCCCTCATGGTGAGGGGGTACCATACCATTTGGGTGATAGTCGATCGGCTGACAAAGAGTGCTCACTTCCTACCGATCCGCGAGACGTACTCATCCGAAAGATTGGCGGATCTGTTCATTAAGGATATTATAGCTCGTCATGGTGTGCCGGTGTCTATCATGTCGGATCGTGACACCCGATTCACATCGAAGTTTTGGAAGAGATTCCACGATGAGGCTACACATTAGCACGGCGTACCATCCTCAAAGAGATGGACAGTACGAGCGGACGATTCAGATGCTCAAGGATATGCTTCGAGCATGCGTGATTGATTTCGGAGGAACTTAGGACGATCACTTAGCGTTAGCAGAATTCTCATATAATAACAGTTATCATGCCAGCATTGGCATGCCACCTTACGAGATGCTATACGGTAGAAGGTGTAGGGTGCCCGTATGTTGGGGAGACATTAGGAAGAAGGAGCTAGGAGGTATCCATGTGATTGAGGCTACGACTGAGAAGTTATAAAAGATCAAAGCTTTTATGAAGGCAGTGAAAGATAGACAAAATTCGTATGCTGACAAAAGGCGGAGACCAATTGAGTTCAACGTGGGCGATAGAGTCATGTTGAAGGTCTCACCTTGGAACGGGATCATCCGATTCAGGAAACAGGGTAAGCTAAGCCCGAGATACATAGGACCTTTCCAAATCATCGCACGAGTAGGAGAGGTGGCCTATCGACTTGAATTGCCAGATGAGTTAAGTGGAATTCATCCCACATTCCATGTATCTCATCTGAGGAAGTGCTTAGCTGATGAAGACATGGTTGTACCACTGGAGGATATCGAGGTGGATGAACGGCTCAATTATGTAGAGCAACCTGTGGCAATTATAGATCGGAAGGAGAAAAGGTTGAGGAATAAAGTGGTTTCACTGGTGCGTGTACAGTGGAAGCACAGCAAGGGTTCTGAGTCTACATGGGAGACGAAAGAGGAAATGAGGCAACATTACCCATAACTATTCGAAGAGTGACAGGTTTCGAGGAGGAAACCTCTTTAAGGGGGGTAGACTTATAACACCCAAAACTTTTAGTCAAGTAAAGGAAAATAAACTTGGAAGAGAGAGATAAAGTATCTAGAAGAAAAGGAAAATCAGCCAAAGTTATAGGGGTTAAAGTGTAAAATAGTACAACAACCCCTTATTTTAATATATATGTGTTTAAGTGTTCTGGTTGTGTTTTTGGTTTGTTTTAGGTGCTTGAACTCGTGAACAAACAAGTTTGGAGGAGTTTTACGTGTTTGCTGCATTAGGTGAGTTCTAGACCCTGTAATCTTACATGTTTTAACACTTTTGGGGCTGGAAATGTATTGAAATAGTTTTAAATTTATTATGTATGTATACCCTTATGTTTTATGCTTTTATGATGAAGATTTATGGTTGTTTATGTGATGTTTATGATTAGAATGGTTATAATAAGCTTAAACACAGGTTAGTATAATGTTTGGGACTAGAAACAACTAAGAAACATGTTAAACAGTTGGTTCATGCGCGCCTACATAAGGCTCATGCGCCTGAATTTGCCTTAGAAATATTTAAGTGTATGTCATGCGCCCAAACAGTACCCCATGCGCCCAAGTTCATGTCTTAGAATAACCAAGTGTTGTCCATGCGCCTGAAAAGTGGCTCGTGCACCTAGAAATTTGGCCGGATTGCCTAAGTGTTAGGGTCAGGCGCCCCAATAGTACTCATGCCTAACCTTTTTATTCAGGCGCCTAAGTGCAGGCTCATGCACCTGAATAGTTCATGTGCCTAAGTTAGTAGAAAATCAGTTAAGTGTTGAGCCATGCTCCTAAATAGTTATGATCCGCTTAAGCAGGGCTGATGCGCCTGCATAGTGCCCATGCGCCCAGAACACTTGAATTATTTTCTGAAATTTTGGGAATCTGTGATTTTAGGGTTTTGACCCTAGTTTGACTTGAGGTAATTAAATGCTTATCTTATGCATGAATATAATTTGTTCTTACGTTTCTTATGTTCCATAGTATATTATATTTTATGACTTTACGTGGTTTGTTTATGATTGTAAACGTAAAGTATTATCATTAATAAAGTGAAAGATTAAAGATGATGAAAAGTGGAACATCAATAAAAGAATGAAAGACTTGCAAGCAAAATGAATGGATGTGCATGACCATGTTGTTGTTAGCTCAACTGTGATGCGGGTTAGCTACCCCAAAGGATGCACACAGAGTCAATCATTGAGATTGACAGAGACCTTTGTAGCATATCCTAGGTAACTGGGTCAAGCTTCGTGCATAATGTTCGGGGTCTATTTATAGACCTCAGGCCCAGCATCAGCTTCGTGCATAATGTTTGGGGTATTGCACATTGGTCCAAAAATAAAGTGAAAGATAATGATAAAAGTACAAAATGAAAGAATGAGCATGGTAGTGAATGAATGAAAGAGGGTATTACCTTGTATGTACGATGTATACTCACATATGAAAGTAAAGGAAGTGTTTTATAAAAAAGAATATTTTCATATATAAACTATTCAAGGTATTTTAACGCTTTTAAAAACTAGAACTCACTCAGCAACGCTGACTTTTATACATTTTCAGTTGGCAGGTAATTATTACTGAGGATGGCACGTGGGGAAAGCTACTTGGCAAGACAAGACTGACATCCATTCGTGATTAATAATTTTGTTCTTTGTAATGCAGTTAAACAATCTTTTGTAACTGATAACAATTTTAGGTGTTTTGCTTAGCAACAGTTTTTATTAATGAATGGATGACTTTTGATGTTAATTCCGCTACATTATCTTATGAAAATTATATTAATATGTATGTGTAGTGCTATGAATGACCAACTGTGAGGTGCCCGGGAACAGAGCCTTAAAGATGACTTCCAAAAGCTTGGTGATGCTGAAGGTTTCCCAAAAGTCTTCTTCTTCTTCAAGTTTACAGTTGCTGATTTGTTCGGTAGATCCTTCAGAGGTACTAACTTTGTCTTGCAATAAGCACTTGAATGATTTATGTTTCGAGTAGCTTTGTGAATGGCATCCTTCCCTTTTGATGTTTGTTTGGTAGTTGTAGACTTATTTGAGGATCAAGGCCTATTAGGATGTTTGATGGAATGCTCTAGGGGATTGTATTGACAATCTTTTGCTAGCTGACTTATCTTCCCCATACATTAGGCATGTGACCTTTACCTGCTTCTCAGTTGACTTGATTTTCAATTTGAGCTCTTGTAGCTCCTTCTTCATCTTCTCTTTCTTGGCCCTTCTAATCAACTCATGATCAATGAAATCTTTAGCTCTTATTTTCTTTGCTAAATATTGGACCAAAAGAACCAATGAGCCAAGATCAGGAAAACCTCTAAGTCCCACATGACATCACAACAACTGCTGAAGACTCCCATCAGCTGTTCTGACAAAGTCTGAAGAATCAAAGTCTGAAGATCAAAGATCTGAAGTACAACAGCTGAAGATTCCAAAGTGCTGAAGACAAGTACTGAAGTCTAACGTACTGAAACATACAAGTACTGAAGACTTCAAGTACTGAAGACAAGTGCTGAAGATCAAAAGTTGAAGAACTGAAGAACTGAAGATCATCTACTGATGCATAAAGTCTGAAGACAAAGATTGAAGATAACAGCTGACGACATCTACTGAAGTCATCAGCTGATACATCATCTGAAGCCCAAGTCTGAAGAACAAGTGCTAAGCTTCAGAGTTTGTCACAACAGCTGAAGAAGTCTTCTTCAGTTGTTGTGATGGTTTTTCCTTTCAGTAGTTTTAAATTTTTCTTTCAGTAGTTTGTACAACAGCTGAAGAGTTTGTTCTTCAGCTGTTATAGTTCAGTAGTTGTAAACGACTGAAGAGTTTGTTCTTCAGTCGTTGTAGCTTTTCAGTAGTTTCTTTTTTAGTACTTGTAATAGGTAGAACACTTAGGAATTTTGTAAGAAGATGTCAGCTGTTGTGACATCTTCAGTAGTTGTGTTCTATCAGCAGTTAGTTAAATAATCGGTTAATGTCAGTGGAATCTGACAACAGTATGGGTCTTTTGCCTATAAAAGGGCAGTGACCTGATTGTATTTTGTGCCGAAACATGTGAAATAAACAGAATATTATTCCTTTTGAGGCAGAATTATTCTCTCTACATTTACTTTACGTGCAATATTCTTTATGTTCATGCATTAATTGCTAATTTTCATGCTAAATCCGCTGCGAATACAATCTAATTGATCAAACTAGAGGCTGAGATCCTGTCAAATGGTATCAGGGCGGGTTAATCATTGATCGATTTCACTATTGATCACTTGAAACTGCTCTTTTGATCTCTAAGTTTGATCGAATTAGCAATTTGCAAGAATTGGCTGTAGAGAGAGATTCTGCTGTTTCTGGCCGTAAACTTGAGGCTCTCTGGTGGTTTTGAGCTACATTTGTATTGTTTAAACTTGAGTTTGACTAAAAACTGAGATGACTACACCAACAAACGATCCTCACAATACTGGTTCCTCAACCAAGCCTCCGATGCTTGTGAGGAATGAGTATAACATATGGCAACGTCGTATGCTTCACCACTTGTCTGTCAACAGTGCTGGTTGTTGGAATTCAGTGGTGCATGGACCATACAAGCCTATGGTGAGCGTCCCTGAATCAAATGAACAGGTTCCAAAGAAACCTGAACAATATTCGGACGAAGATCTAAAGCTGGTTGAGATTGATGCTAGAGCCCATGGAATTTTAGCCATAGCTATTCCAAATGAGATTTACTCAGGGCTGTTGCATCATGAAACTGCTCATGACCTATGGGTTGCTCTGAAGGAAAAATTCGGAGGAACCGATTCGGTCTTAGCAAACACGAGGGAAATCCTCGCCCAACAATGTGAGACATTCTCTCATAGGATGGGTGAGACTCTGACTCAGCAGTTTGAGCGGTTTTCTTGTTTGATCTCTGAATTGAAGATGGTCAAACAAGAGTACTCCAACAGCCAGATGAACAACAGATTCCTCAGATAACTGCCTAAGAGATGGGACACTTACACTATTGTCCTACGCTCCAGTGCAGATCTGGATACTTTATCTCTCACCCAACTTCATGGGAAACTGCTCACATTTGAGAGAGAGATAGAGCAAAAGAGGAAGTTGTCCACCTCTGGCAAGCTCACTGATGACTTTGTCCATGGCAATGCTGCCTTGATAAGTCAGGAGTCTGAATATGCTTCATCAGAGTGTTCTTATGATGAGCATATTGATTTCTCTACCAACTCAGAACAAGCTTTTGTTGGTGTTAGTAGCAGTTCAGAAGGTAGCAGTGATAACTGGTGCTTTTTGATGGATGATTTGAAGGGCATTCCAGATGATGATCTGGAAGAGATGGATATTTTGAGCCAAATGGCAATGATCAATATCAGATCTCAAAAGTTCTACAAAAGAACTGGTAGGAAATTCCGTGGTCTCTCTGGCAAAACCAAAGTTGGTTTTGACAAGAGCAAGTTGAGGTGTCACAAGTGCCAAAGGCTTGGACACTTTGCTAGAGAGTGTAGATCATCTGGATCTAACTCCTCTGCACCCTTTGTGACTTTTCCTAGCAATAGCTCACAGCACAAAGGGCAACCTTCCTCCAGTTCTGGTCATCCATCACATGCACAGGCATCACCTGCTTATTTTGTGCCTCAGGGTCATATGCCATACCCATACCCCTGCTACTATGTGCCTCAGCCCAGTCAAACTCAAGCATTTTCTGCTCAACCACCACAGGCTCTTCCTGAGCCTCAATCTCCCCATCTCATCATCAAATACAACTTCAACAACACAGCTTCTTCACCCCAGGAGTTGTTGACTGGAGTAGTCTGCCAGATGATCTATCTGGCCAGGAACAACTACTCCAAGATGCTGGTCAACATGGTGGTGATAGTCCATTTGGAAATCTTGCTCTGATGGCCCTTGAGTCTGCTGAGGGGTCATCATCCAATGCCTCATCACAGGTATCCTCAGAGGCCAAAGCCAAGCTTTGTTCTAATCATGCATAGCAGCATTTGCTTCTATTAGGGAAGCAAATGTAGCTTTAATAGATAAAAGTCTTGAGCTAGAGCACACTATTTCCAAAAAGAAAGCTGAATTTGAGGCTGTACTTAATAAGAAAAATGATGAGATTTACAAGCTTAAATGCCAAATTAAAGATGGTAAAGCTAGGGAAGATGTACTTCTAGAAAAGTACAGAGACCTCAATGAAACTCTTGCAAACACCCAAGTAGAGTGTGATCGATGGGTGCAATCATGCAAGGGTTTTGAAATGCTTCTTAGCAAGCAATCAGCTTCCAATGTGAAGTTTGGGATTGGTTATAATCACACTGCTCCTCCTACAGATTTTACTTTAAGAGCAGAAGTTGAATCTGATGGAGAGAGCAATAACCAATCCTTCTCATCATGTGACCTACTATCTTCTGATTCAGCACCATCAGAGATAGAAGTCAGTAACCAATCCACTGATGCTACAAGAGCTGATGGTTCAAATGCTGACTGTCACATGATCAAAAGGTTGATCAACTCAGGTATTGTCTCTAGAAGTACTGAAAGTACTGGAGAGCAAGTGATAACACCTGAAGTTCAAACCTCAACTACTACCAGCACTGAAGAGAAGAAAACTGACAGTAGAAAGGGTTTGAAGACAACTAAAGAAGAGGTCAGGAAAGCAGGTACTAAAGGGAAGAAAACTGCTAGTACTGATAACAAACAGCTGAAGAACAAGTCTTCAGCAGTTTCATCTTCTTTGGTTGATGATCAACACAAGATGAAGAAGAAGCCATGTGAGATCTGTGGCTTGTTCAATCATCTTACTGATGATTGCTGGTACAAAAGGGGTTCCAAACTTAAACAAAAGGAGAAAATTAAAGAGCTAATAAATACAATGAAAAATGAGTTTGAAACCAAGTTTGTACTAGCAACATCAAAGCCTGAAATCCCTAAGCCCAAAGCTAAATCTAAAAGGAAAGTAGGGATTACTCAGGCAACAACTGAGGTTGCTCAAAAGAAGATGGTGCAGCATAGGAATCCATCATCAGCAAGTCCCAATGTGTCTGAAGAGCTGAAAGCTTTATCACAAAGTCAGACACAACTGGTGATGATGGTTCAGCATCTAATGGGAAGAGTCAACCATTTAGATGCTCCTGTGTTGAAACCACAGAAAAGGAAATCCAAGCCGAAGGGTTCCTCTTCTACACCATCTTCTACACCTCAGGCTGTTACACATAACACACCTGTTAGTGTTGCACCTATAGTTGAGAACAGACCCAAAACCAAACAGGTTTGGGTCTCTAAAACTAACTAACATGTGGTTATGATTGCAGAGTTCTTCAACATGCCAAAAGAGCATCTGGTATGTAGACAGTGGAGGATCCATGCACATGACAGGAAGCAGCTCCCTTCTTAATGACTACTCTCAAGGAAAGAAGGGATTTGTCTCCTTTGGCAATGATGCAAAGGGTTACATCATCGGAAAAGGCTTTGTTTCCAATGGGGAAATGAGGTTTGATGATGTTAACCATGTGAAGAATCTCAAGTACAACCTCTTGAGTGTCAGTCAAATGTGTGATAAAGGCCATGTTGCCCTTTTCACAAGCCAGAACTGTCGGATTCTGTCATCCAAAGTTCTAAATTTGATTGATAAGGTGTTGGATGAATACACTCTCCTGAAGGCCAACAGGACAGGAAGAGTGTATGCCTTAGATCTTTCCAAAAAGATAGATCTAAAAGGCCATCCTTGCCTATTCTCCAAGGCATCTCCTCAAGAGTCTACTCTATGGCATAGAAGGCTGGGGCATGTTAATTTCAAAAACATGAATCAGCTGATAAGCCATGGTTTAGTAAGAGGATTGCCTTTGAAGGAGTTCAAGTGTGAAGACAACTGCATTGCTTGCTTAAAAGGAAAACAACACAAAGTTTCATTCCCTTCAATAGAAGAACCAAAGTCCACTGCCTGCTTGCAGCTCCTGCACATGGATCTCTTTGGTCCTGTCAGAGTGATGAGCATGGCAAAGAAGAAATACTGCCTGGTAATTGTGGATGATTATTCCAGGTTTGTATGGACTTTCTTCTTGCACTCTATGGATGAAGCAGCCAGGACTATCACGAACTTTATGTTATTTGTAGAAAAGCAGTATTCCCTACAGGTCAAGTGTGTGAGGAGTGACAATGGAACAGAATTTAAAAACCACACACTTGATGACTTCTACCTGTCCAAGGGAATTAAGAGGCAGTTTAGTATTCCTAGAACTCCTGAGCAGAATGGAGTGGTGGAGAGAAAGAACAGGACTCTCATTGAAGCTGCAAGGTCAATGCTGGCTGACTCAGGATTGCCACTGACCTTTTGGGCTGAAGCTGTCAATACAGCTTGCTATGTACAAAATAGAACTTTAGTGAATAAGAGGTTGATGAAGACTCCTTATGAAGTTCTTCATCATTTGGCTCCTCTGATTTCATTCTTTAGAGCCTTTGGGTGTCCATGTTTTATTCTCAACACTAGCAACCCACTCCAGAAATTTGCTAGTAAGGTGGATGCAGGGTATTTTGTTGGTTATTCATCAACTTGCAAGGCATACAGAGTCTTCAACTGTAGGACAAAAGTGGTTGAAGAAACTCTACATGTTAAGTTCAATGAATCTCCAAAGGACAAGATTCCATAAAACCCTGTGGAGTTGTTTGATCTGGACATACTGCAATATGTTTCTTATCAACCTCCAGCTGTTGAGCCTGTCAACAGTTCTCCACCTGGTGGTACTGATGATGATGTAGTCAGTACTCACCTCTTCAGGTTTAGTGACAACCTGCCTGAGTCCACTAAACCTGATGCTCCTGTAGCTTCAGCAGTCCCATCCACAACAAATGCTGATGAGATTTCTGCAAGCTCTACTTCATTTGAGCTGCCATCTCCTACATGGTTTCAAGAATCTTCATCACCATTTGTTGCTGCTGAAAGTCCTACAAACACTTGCACTGACATTATAGTCTATCAAGAGCTGAAGAATCACCCCACATCTCAAATCATTGGTGATATCAATGCTGGAGTTTCAACCAGGAGTCAATTGTCCAATTTCTGCTTCTATGCTCTCTTCATCAGTGAGCAAGAGCCAAAGAACTATCATGTTGCTTTAAGAGACAATGGATGGGTTAAGCAATGCAGCTTGAGCTTCTTCAGTTCAAGAAACAGCAAGTGTGGGAGCTTGTTTCTTTACCCCAAGGGAAGTGTGCAATAGGCACCAAATGGGTATTCAGGAACAAAACAGATGATAAGGGCCAAATAGTTAAGAACAAGGCCAGGCTGGTTGTCCAGGGGTTTGCACAAGAGGAAGGCATCGATTACGATGAGACCTTTGCTCCTGTGGCAAGACTGGAAGCAATCAGACTGTTCCTAGCTTATGCTGCTTTTCACAGTCTTAAGGTTTATCAAATGGATGTCAAAAGTGCCTTCTTATATGGTAAAATAAAAGAAGAAGTTTATGTGTGTCAACCACCAGGCTTTGAGGACAATAAACATCCTGATTGGGTGTACAAGCTTGATAAGGATCTTTATGGGCTGAAGCAAGCTCCTAGACTTGGTATGAGACACTATCAACTTTTCTTCTAGAGAATAAGTTCACTAGAGGCACCATTGATAAAACCTTATTCATCAAGACTGTGGGACAACATAAGCTCCTTGTTCAAATCTATGTAGATGATATCATCTTTGCATCCTCTGATCTAAAGTTGTGTGATGAATTTACAATGCTCATGAAGCAAAAGTTTAAAATGAGTGCTATGGGGGAATTACAGTTATTTCTAGGTTTGCAAATCAAACAAAGGGATGATGGAATTTTCATCCATCAGTCCAAATACACCAAAGAGTTGTTGAATAAGTTTGATTTACAAACCTGCAAGCCCTGTTCTACTCCTATGAGCAGCATCACACAACTAGATGTAGATCAGAAAGGTAAAGCGGTTGATGAAACCCTTTACAAATGTATGATTGGGTCCTTGATGTACCTTACAGCTTCTAGACCAGACATCATGTTTGCAACATGTGCCTGTGCTAGATTTCATGCTGCACCTAAAGAATCCCATTTGATTGCAGTCAAAAGGATCTTTAGATATCTGCAAGGTACCCAATCACTAGGTCTTTGGTATTCAACTGGGCACTCTTGCAAATTAGTTGCTTTCTCTGATAGTGACTATGCAAGATGCAAAGTCACCAGAAAATCCACTTCTAGTGGTTGCCAATTCCTAGGCAATTGTTTAGTTTCTTGGCAGAGTAAGAAACAAACATCAATTGCTACATCCACTGCTGAAGCTGAGTACATTGCTGTTGCAAGTTGTACATCTCAGATACTCTGGCTTCAGAACCAACTCTTGGATTATGGCATTACAGAGACTAAGACTCCATTATTAATGGATAGTGCTTCAGCTCTTTGCATTGTTAAAAATCCAGTCCAGCACTCTAGGACCAAACATATAGAGATCAGACATCATTTTATTAGGGATTGCCATGAAAAAGGTCTGATTGATCCAAAGTTTGTGCCTAGTGCTGATGAGCTTATAGATATATTTACTAAGCCTCTAGATAGTGCCACATTTCAAAGCTTGGTCCTAAGGATTGGTATGCTGCAGCTAGAATAATTTGACCAATACTGATGTTCTCAGTTCACAAGTACTGATGAGCATTAGTATGCAAAGGTCATATATAAGTACTGATGAGTAATTTAGTCTTCAGCATTTCCACAACTACTGAAGACTAAAATGCTTCAAAGTACTGATGTACATTATTTATTGAAAACAACTGATGTAGTGAGGTGGATTACAACTACTGATGTATTATTTTCAAACAAATAAGTACTGAAGAACAAATTTTGTTCACAAGTACTGATGTGTAATCTTACACAAGTACTGAAGACAAAATTTGTTCACCAGCTCTGGAGTATTTCGTCAGCACTTGTGAACAACTGATCACAAGAGCTGAAGGCATAAATATTCACAAAAGCTAAAGGGTCAATGAAACATCTGAAAGTCAGCCAAATATCTGATGAGTAAATGTGGAGGTCAGCATGAAACAACTGATTTGACGGAAACAGCTGATGAGTAATTTTACTCTTCAGCTGATGCCAACAGCTGCTATTTCATACCCAAACAACTGAAGGACAAAACCAGGTCTTCAGTAGTTTCACAACTACTGATGACTAACACCAAGTCAGTTGTTTACAACAACTGAAGCAATACCATGTCTTCAGTAGTTCACAACTACTGATGCCAGTAGTTCACAACTACTGAAGGCTAACACCAAGTCTTCAGTTGTTACAACGTCTGAAGATGAAAAATTAAGTCTTCAGTAGTTTATAACTACTAAAGACTGACAAGTCTTCAGCCGTTTACAACATCTGAAGGACAAAACCAAGGTTTCAGTAGTTTCATCTACTGAAGACTAACACCAAGTCCTCAGATGTTACAACAACTGAAGGTTAAAACCACGTCATCAGTCCTTACAACAACTGATGACTAACACCAAAACCTTCAGTAGTTTTCTTTCAACCTTTGCCATACCCTATAAATACCCAACCTTCAGAGCTTTTCATTCTCACTTGACCTAACTTTTCAAAAACCTCTGAAATCCCCATACACCATTAATGGCGACCATGCAACTCAAACCTCGACACAACTATGTCGCTCATCTCACCAAATCGCCATTCTGGCCTAAGTTTCATAATGTCGTCGATCTGATGACCGACTCACCATACCAAACGGCATTCCTCCTCAACCCCACCATATACACCGACTCCTTGGCGGAGTTCTGGATGAACATCATCGTCCAAACCGAGTAGGTTCACTTCGAAGTATCTGGGCAGGCCAGTCCTTGATGTCAAGGCATGGACCAGGGATAGAATCTTGGCAATAACCACCAAGATCTGTTCGGCTGGTGATTTCACAAAAGGACTGGTCGCTGAGGCCCTCTCAAAAGCCGGTGCTGGGAACAGGACCCTGCTAGTAAAACAAACCAAACCTGCTCTTATTTCTAGGTTACTAGCAGTGCCTGCCAACATTCCCACACCAACCACCCAAACACAACCCACAAAATCAACCCCTTCACCATCAAAACCAGCAGCCAATGATCCACCCTTGAAGAAGAAGAGAAGGGTGTTGAGGCTTCAAGAAGAAGACGAGGAGGATGAGGAGGATAGACTGCCCCTGTCTGCAGTCATTCCTCTACCCAAAGCCAAATCCAAAACCATCACTCCCACCTCACAGATGGATACTGTGAGGGTTAAGATAGAGGAAGAGGAGGAGCAGCAGCTTTATGATGCTGAAATGCTTAAGTCAATTGACCAAGCTTATGCTGCCTCTACCTCTATCATGAACATGAAGAAGGAAGCTCTAAGACTCTTCACTCTCAAACAAACTTTCCAATATGACAAAGAGAGAGTGAGGACTTGGCCTGATCCTAGGGTGGCTCACAGGATTACAAAGAAAGACATTCCTGTGAGGTACAAGAGCCAGATGAAGAGGATTGTAGATGAAGTGATCACAGTGGCTCTTGTATTAACACCCTGGGAAATTGTGGATGAGTTCGAGAAGGCCTATAAGTCTAAGCAACCACCCGAAATGATGTTGGAGAATAGGGTGGTTAGGAAAGGCTTAGTTTATAAGAGGCTTGAGAACTTCCACAAAGATGAGCTCAACTTGTTGCTTGAGGGCAGACATCCTGATGAATTTGCATACAGGCAAATCACAACAGTTGAGCTCAAGAATGGCAAACAGGTCAAGTTTGTCTCAGAGCTATACGGCCGTGAAGGATTATTTGATGGTGGGGCTGAAGACCTGTCCAAAGAAGAACAAATGATTTTTGTCAGAGCCTACACCAGAGAATCCTACAGGCTCATACGTGGGAGGTAGGTTTCATGGATGGGATAACAGCTCTGTGTCCAATTCCCCAAAATAGAGCTCCCATCCATACTTAGCCAAACAAATACCAGAAACCTCCTCCCAGGCCAGTGCTTATCAGGGTCAACTTCTTATCTGATCCAGAAGGAAATAGACCAATATTTCTGCCAACAATAAGTGGGACAACAAATAATTAGAGGTTTTGGCTGCATTGGTTCAGGGGGAGTTTGTTGGACCAAAAGAACCAATGAGCCAAGATCAGGAGAACCTCTAAGTCTCACATGACATCACAACAACTGCTGAAGACTCCCATCAGCTGTTCTGACAAAGTCTGAAGAATCAAAGTCTGAAGATCAAAGATCTGAAGTACAACAGCTGAAGATTCCAAAGTGCTGAAGACAAGTACTGAAGTCTGAAGTACTGAAACATACAAGTACTGAAGACTTCAAGTACTGAAGACAAGTGCTGAAGATCAAAAGTTGAAGAACTGAAGATCATCTACTGATGCACAAAGTCTGAAGACAAAGACTGAAGATAACAGCTGACGACATCTACTGAAGTCATCAGCTGATACATCATCTGAAGCCCAAGTCTGAAGAACAAGTGCTGAAGCTTCAGAGTTTGTCACAACAACTGAAGAAAGTAGTTTTATATTTTTCTTTCAGTAGTTTGTACAACAGCTGAAGAGTTTGTTCTTCAGCTGTTATAGTTCAGTAGTTGTAAACGACTGAAGAGTTTGTTCTTCAGTTGTTGTAGCTTTTCAGTAGTTTCTTTTTCAGTACTTGTAATAGGTAGAACACTTAGGAATTTTGTAAGAAGATGTCAGCTATTGTGACATCTTCAGTAGTTGTGTTCTATTAGTAGTTAGTTAAATAATCGGTTAATGTCAGTGGAATCTGACTACAGTATGGGTCTTTTTACCTATAAAAGGGCTGTGACCTGATTGTATTTTGTGCCAAAACATATGAAATAAATAGAATATTATTCCTTTTGAGGCAGAATTATTCTCTCTACATTTACTTTACGTGCAATATTCTTTATGTTCATGCATTAATTGCTAATTTTCATGCTAAATCCGCTACAAATACAATCTAATTGATCAAACTAGAGGTTGAGATCCTGTCACTAAAGAGTTCATTAGCTGATTTCCCTCTCTTTATCTTATCCTTTTGTTTATCTTATGACCAGCATGGGTGGTTAAATCTATCTTTTTCTTTAAGAACTGCTTATTATGGATTTCTACTGCTTCAGAAGTAGACCTTTGAATATACGATTGCAGTCTCACTTCTGAAGAGTTTAAGTTTCCTACAAAAAAACTTCTATTTGGAATCTTCTTGTTGCAGCTTTGCTTTAGTTGAATCTTTATTTTGATGGAGGAGTTTAACTCAGCAGACATTTTTTTTACTTTGGAGGATGACTTTTCTTAAACAAACACCATCTTCATCTTCCGACTCATTTCCTTCCTTTTCTTAGCCTTGAGTTCTTCCCACCTATTCTGCCTTTCTTCCTCTTCCTTTTCTCTTTTCTCTTCTTCTTCATCTACTTATTCAACTAATCTATCTTTCTTTTCCTTCTTTGCTAGTCTTAGCCTTTTTAGCAAATGCCCTTGTACAGGTTAGTTCAACAGATACTTGCTTCTTTACCTCCAGATTGCATTTAGGGATATATATAGTAGTGTATGTCATTGGTAGTTCCATAGTATATTACCCTAAATCGATTTTGGTTTGATACAAATTTTGAGAGTTTTTAGTAAAAGCAGGTCATTTTTCAAACTTTTCGGTTTGGAAATTGTATTTGTCAGCATATGATTTAGCTATTGCTAAATCACATTATGTTGATTTCAATCTGCTCAAGTGATCATCAATTTGGGTCTCCAAGTTAGTTTGTTCATGTTTTAATTGTGAAACAATATTTTCAAGCTCTGTTATCTTTTCCTTTTGAGAATGATCATTTTTCTTAAAATCTTTTTTAAGAATATTGATTGATTAAACATCCTTCATGAGATCTAATTTGTGATTTATGAACAAGTTTACCTTAGCGATGCATTCAATTATACAGTAAGGTTTAGAATTCACCTAAGATAAGGAGATTAAGCTTACAGCCATCAGTGCATTGTTGGTGGGAGTGACATCTTCTACTTAGGAGCTCCAGTCAATGACCTCTTCTCCTGAGGCTACAGTTGTTGTATGTCTTTGGCTGGTAATAGTAGAGGGGTTTAGGGTTATTTGAAGTTTTATAAACTTTGGGGGAGATAGATCTTATCTATCTTAGGAACTTTCTTCCTATTCTTTACTGAAACTGCTTACCTCTGAAGGAGATCATGGCTATTTGATATTTGATGTCCATCTCCTCAAGATCATCCGGATGGATGCATTCCAAATCTTCTTCAGAGAGTTAGAAGAAGTTGGCTTGTTTATTGACAAAGGCTGAGTTTGAAGAGTAGGTTGGTGAAAAGATAGTGAGGCATGTTGATTCCATCTACTGAAAGATGGTGATGGTCAAAATTCA
This sequence comes from Flaveria linearis, assembly GCA_024085815.1. Classification (NCBI taxonomy): domain Eukaryota; kingdom Viridiplantae; phylum Streptophyta; class Magnoliopsida; order Asterales; family Asteraceae; genus Flaveria; species Flaveria linearis. The sequence continues at coordinate 52,890,062 of CM044006.1, forward strand.
GTTGGAGATTAAGGTAAGGGATCATTAGTACTTGATGATTCATCGTAAGAATTTGGTAGGGTTAGGAGTAGGTTTGGAGTAAAAAGGTTCATAAATAGATTCCATAAGTGTTAGTGACTTTGAAGGGCTTGAAGATAGCCAATTGATTCTTCAATATGCATGACTTTGAAGGGCTTGAAGATCTGCATCTATTTTATCTGATAAGCACTCAGCATACCATATAACTCCTCCAGAATCATTGTCTTTAGATTCTCAGTTCTTCTGATAGACACTGCATAAACTGTCCATGTCTTAAGTAGGGAGCTTAAGAACTTTCTGAGGACATCACTATTTGCAGGATCGATATTATTCTCTTAACACTTAGTGTTTCTTACAAACCGTTAAATATCACTCGTTTGATGAATGCAGAATTAAGAACTCAGTTGATAATAATATAATAAGTGAAGAACACAAGAAATGGTTTTCAAGATACTTGTATATATTATCTCTCAACTAAGTATTACAAGACTCATGCAGAAGCATGAATACTAAGTTATAATGAGCGATTATATATACTACTATCTACAGCTTGTTATAAGTGGATAACTGATGTGCTTCAAATTATACATATAAAACATATCAATTGCACATCAATTATTCTATAAACTCTTACTGAAAATGATGATTTGATACCTAAATTGTTCACATTGTGTTTCCAGGCTTGGAAAAGACCAAGATGAACAAAAGGAGCATAAATAAGAAGAAAATGAATAAAACCATGTTTTGGAATTCAAGCATGGGTTCGTGCTTCATGAGGCACGCCCCCATGCCCAGCCTAAAACACACCCCCGTGCTTAAATCAACACACCCCCGTGTTTGTTGGTTCGACGGGACAAAAAGTACGGTTCCCCGACCCGAGGCACGAGGGCGTGCCCCAGGAGCCACGGGGCCGTGCCCCACCACAAACACGGGGCCGTGCCCCATTGAACACAGGGCCGTGCCCGACAACATCTGAGCGTACGAGCCGACCAACTTTTACGTAGATTGTACTATCACGGGGTCGTGCCTTTTAGGAACGGGGCCATACTTAAACACTCCAGAAAGCCTATAAATAGGACTTCATTTGCAACTTTGAGAAGGGCTTTTGGGAGGTGAAGTGCTGGTGTTCCCTCTCGGGAACCCAGCCTTTGGAGGTGCTTAGAAGGTTTTAGAGGTCCATTCAACACTTAGAAGAAGCTCGGGATCGTTTAACATCATCCATAGTGAATCACCGGTTTGATTGTTCTATTTTATCGATGATTTCATTACTATCTTCTATCCTTGTTGTTATATTCAAGCTCATTATGAGCTAAACTTCATTTGTTATCCTAATTTAGTGAAACCTTATGTAATTTATGATGAACTAATTATGTGATTTATATTATGTTAATGTTATGGTGGTCTTGGGAAAACTTTCGATTGGTAGCACCTACATTTGAATGGGAAGTTATAAACTTATGATTTGTAATTGTGATTGTCATACACGGTTAAAAAACGTATGATCAACTTTTATTCATAACAAATCTATGGCTAATTAACTAGAGATGGTTATTAGAAATCATATCACCTTAACTTTCTGATCATTTACGGGTTCCCTTTTATTAGTCTAAGAAATCTACAGTAATTGTTATGGTTTTCTAAAATTAATGGTATGTTGGAAAGGAACTTGATCAACTCTCTTCTTACATTAAGTTATGTTTTCAGAAATCGTATGTCGAAAAGGACACAAAAGATTTACCTATATTACTAGGGCTTTGACCTAAGCAGTAAATCTCAACCTGACGTGGTCCTAGTCACTACGGAGCGGATAGACGAGAAATCGCGCCAGCTCATCTTTATAAACATTAGCACAATTACTTTATTTAATATCTTTAATCACACCACCAATTCATCACAGTTATATAAGTGTTATCTAAATTAGGATAACAGCCTTACTTCACTGAAAGAATCACCAAAAGTCTCAATCTATCTTTATCTATCTTTATTTATTGTTATTTTATTTAACTTATCATTTTCTAAATCAAAATTGATAGTCAATTATGAGGGTTGTTGAGTAGGCTTAGTGTGTCCATGGATTGATACTCGGTTCTTACCAACACTATATTACCTCACGATTGGTACACTTGCCTTTTGTGTGTGTAGTTAGTATTAGTAATAACCATTTATAACTGAATTTGTGGGAAAAACCTTTATCAAAATATATATACTATCCGCTCGCATCAAGTCATTGGCGCCGCTGTCGGGGACACATGGTAGTTTGAAAGGCAATCCAAATTTTTGACTATTTTGTTTTACTTCAAAAAAATTTATAAAAAAAAGAAGAGGAAGTCGATCCACATAATGTTATCAAAGTTGAAAACAATGAGGGACTAAGCTTCAAAGTTAATGGTCATCGGTTAATGGCCAAATCAATGTACCAACTAAGATTTTCTCGGAGGTGATAAACCTCCACCTCATTAAAAACTAAGTGTGGGGAAGGGTCTAGCCAAGGACCCATAACCAAAACATGGCTCTATGTTACTTTCAGTCTGTTTATTTTTATTTTGTGTGCTTAGGACTTTAACTTTCTTCTTAAATAAATTGGTGATGTTTTAGATTAATCCCGATGTATTCTTTTGAGCTCATTCATGGCGGCTGTGAAAAAACGATGGCACGCATTTGACTCATCATTTTCGGGGAGTTTTCATTTGCCTTTCTCTACTTAATATTTATTGTTAATCACATTCAGGACAATATGAAGTTTAACTGTGGGGAAGGGTATCTGTGCTTCATACTTTGCTTGTAAATAGGTCCAAGTTATAATTAAATCTTTTGCAAAAAATCACTCTAGTTTTAATGTTTGTGGCAACAACACAGGAAACATGAAACAATTTTTGATAAAACAAAATATAAATATACGTTTTCGAGAAATAAATAAGCAAATAAAGTAAACCCAAATAACCTTAAAAATATTTTTTGTGATATCCTGAAAAGCAAAACGAATTGGTAAAAATATTCAAACATTTAAAATGAAACACTTATACCCAATTCCATCCGATATGTGAGCTTATTTTTTAGCCTTAAACAAGCTTTTGCATTTATGTATTTTTGCTTTCATTATGGATATATTGAGGGTGCCTTATATGGCGTGTGAATTAGAACTTGTTTTGGGTATGCATTTCAAAACCTTATAAGTGTTTCTTACATAAAAAGGATTTAGGCAATTAGGAAAACCCGACATTCGAGCCTCTACCATTTTCAAATATCCTTACCTAAACATTATCCCTAGTTAGCCCTATTGAGCTTAAACGTTTTCATTTTCCATCACCAAACCACTAAGCCATTTAACCAAAAAGCCTTCAACAATTCCCGTTTTTGTTAAAGACATGTTTTGGCTTATTTCAAAAAAAGAAAGAAAGAAAGAAAAAAGGAAGAAGAAGAAAACTAGTTCCATCATTTTGTGGTATTTCAAGATATGTGTTCAAAAAAGTAAAAATGATATGAAAGATGACCAACATGTGGGGAACTGGTTTCACGAAGAAAAGTGCCAAAAAAAAAACCAAACCGAATCCAAGAATTCGACATCCAAATCCGTTGGGTGCAATTAGGCTCCACGCCGAACGACCCTAAAAAAGGATAGCTACGTATAACTTCGGGTTAAGGAGGAGGTGCAGTTTTTGAAAATACGATACGGTCTTGACAATCTGACCATAAACGAGTCCTCAATTTTGTATATCCCTTGCGGCTTGAGTATTGTATAGGGAAACCTTTTTATTACTTTCCTATTAGTTTATATCAATCAATGTATGGCCCCGTTCCCGGGAAACCTCACAGTTGGCAATTCATAGCATAAAATCAGTTTAATAACAAAACATTGCAGCGGAAAATAATTAAACATTCATTTAAAACTTAAAAACCCCATTGTACTCATACATTTGTCCTTTAAATGTAAACAAAACATATTCCTTGTTCATTAATTACAATAAAGACTTCATTAACAGGAATGCCATCCATATCTCCCCAAGTAGATTTGTGGTGCCATCCGCAGCATTAGCGCTTACCTGTCCACTATTATGCATAAAAAGTCAGCTACGCTGAGTGAGTTCTAGTTTTATATAAATAAGAAAATATAATCTTTTATCCTTCATATAATGAACACGCATACATCATACTACAAACATTACTTGCATCACATTAAGCACGTTCATTATCTTTCATTCTTTCATTATGTTTCACTTCATCATAGGCGAGATTGCACAAAGCAAGAGCTCCATGTTGATCGATAACGAATGTCGATCCCCGTCGGTACACATTTTTCATGGTAGCTACCCCCGACAGTTGATCGATCCCTGTCTGTACACATCTTCATGGTAGCTACCCCCGACAGTTGATCCACACTGCCAGACACATAGCCCGCTCATGAATACGGATCCATCTTCATACGCAAGACTCACACAAGTGAAGTCTATCATAGTGCTTGCAAGACTTTTCATCATCAAACGGGCCCGGGGGTAACATTCGTTAAGTTCTACTTCTCATTAGTATTATCTTTCACTTAATATATATATATAATACTTAGCTTATTAAGTACACAACATACCAAGTACTAGTCATCATAACACGTAACCGACCCTCCGCGGGACAGCGGGGGTTCGGGGGCGGCAGCCCCTGATAGCGGGGTCCTAGGGGCAGCAGCCCCTAGTGGGGTCCAAGGGGCAACGCCCCTGGCTGGGGCCGGGCTTATGTATTTTCTTGTTAAAACACCTTGAAATCCTTACCTTGAAAACCTTATGTTTACTATGCATAATAGCCCCAAAAACATGGAAAAACATTTAAATAAGGGGGTCTAGAACTCACCTGAACTCAGCTATATAACTTCAATCCTAAGCTACTTAAGCTACAGTCCGAATACTCTAGCTGCATGAAAGTTAATACACAAAAACGTCATTTTCTTCATAATTTCGCCCACAGTTTCGCTGGCAGTTTCGCTGCGAGTTTCGCTGCCAGTTTCGCTGGGCAGATTCGCTGCCTTGAGCGCCCAACTTTCATTGGAATTTCCTAGTTTCGCAATATCTAAGGGTGAACCAGGGCACCGGCGAACTTATCAGCGAAACTGTAGTTTCGCCTTAGCGAAACTGTAGTTTTGCTAGAACTTCCCTTAGTTTCGCTTCATAGTTTCGCTGGATGATTGCACAGTTTCGCTGGATGCATATACAGTTTCGCAGATCGCATAAAAATCACGAACCAGTCCGTTTTTAACCAAAAATCATAACTTTTTACGTCCAACCTCTTAGTTTATCATCCATGAGGCTAAATCTAAGCTTTATACATGTTTTCATACGTAAAAATGTGACCATTATGCGATTCTTTGCAACTTTTCCAAACCTAAAACCCTAGAATCCGGGTTTGATCTACAGAAGGGTTTAGAGGTCGATTCTTACCTGGATTTGTGGCTCTTTTCTTAAGATTTGGTGCCCAAACGCCCAGATCTCCAATTCCTTGACCCTAGAAACTCCAAATCTTGAGTTTCTTGCACTTTCTCTCTCTACTTTCTCTCTCTAAGAATTTTTGGAGTTAGGGTTGAAATGAAGAAGATGGTGGCTGCTTTGGGTAGGTTAAGGGCTGATTATGGGCCTCAATCCACTTAGGCTCTTGTCCATAAACCTAATTAGCCCATAATCCATTTTTCTTCCTTTATTAAATACCCACAATTAAGCCCATTATTCTCGATGACTCGTTTTGACTTTTTGGGGTGTTACAAGTCTCCCCAATTATTTAGGTTTCGCCCTCGAAACCTGTCAGTCATCAAACAACTGGGGATAAAATCTCCTCATCTCTTCCTCGGTCTCCCACGTAGATTCTGATCCTCTTCTGTGTTTCCACTGTACTCGTACTAGCGGAACTACTTTATTACGTAAGCGCTTCTCTTTCCGATCCAGGATGGCCACCGACTGCTCTACATAATTCAGTCGCTCGTTGACTTCAATATCCTCTAATGGTACAAATGCATCATCGTCTGCTAGACATTTCCTAAGATGAGATACATGGAATTTAGGGTGAATTCCACTCAACTCATCAGGTAATTCTAGTCTGTAGGCCACCTCCCCTACCCTTACGATAATACGGAATGGCCCTATGAACCTTGGGCTTAGCTTTCCCCTCTTTCGAAACCTAATGATCCCTTTCCAAGGCGATACTTTGAGCATAACCTTGTCACCAACCTCAAATTCTATAGGTCTACGCCTCTTATCGGCATAAGACTTCTGGCGGTCCTTTGCGGCTTTCATGAATGCCTTAATTTTATCTAACTTCTCGGTTGTGACCTCAATCACTTCGAGACTCCCCAATTCTTTTTGCCCGATGTCACCCCAACACACGGGCGTTCTACACTTCCTACCGTACAACATTTCGTAAAGGGGCATACCAATGCTGGCATGGTAACTATTATTATATGAGAATTCCGCCAACAGTAAGTGCTCATCCCAGCTTCCTCTAAAGTCGATTATACATGCTCGTAGCATGTCTTCTAACGTTTGAATCGTTCTTTCCGACTGACCATCCATTTGGGGGTGGTAAGCCGTACTAATATGCAGTGTAGTCCCCAGTGAGTCGTGAAACCTCTTCCAGAACTTGGACGTAAATCACATGTCCCTATCCGAAACGATAGACACTGGCACGCCATGTCGAGCCACAATCTCCTTGATAAATTGCTCTGCCAATCTCTTAGAGGAATACGTCTCACGAATTGGTAGGAAATGGGCGCTCTTTGTTAGACGGTCAACAATCACCCAGATCGCGTCGCTTCCTCTCGTCGTGCGAGGTAGCATCATGATGAAGTCCATTGTGATGTGTTCCCATTTCCATTCGAGGATATCCAAAGGCTGGATCTTTCCATATGGCTTTTGGTGTTCTGCCTTCACTTGCAGACAAGTCAAGCACTTGCTTACGTACTTAGCCATATCTCGCTTCATTCCTGGCCACCAGTAATCTTTCATCAGATCTTCGTACATTTTCATGGCACCAGGATGAATGGAATAGCGAGTTTTATGAGCCTCATCCATGATCTTCCCCCTCAAATCCCCATAGAGAGGGATCCACATCCGCCCAGATCGGGTTCTAACACCCAGGGTGTTTTCCCCCAAATCTGAAACCTGCCCTTTCATTCTTTCAGAGTTGACTCTGTCTTCTCTTAATGCTTCATCCTAAAACTCCCTCACCTGTTTCATAACATCAGGTGTCATTATTATTTGGTAAGCCCTGACCCGAATAGGTTCGGGTCATCCTTTCCTGCTAAGGGCGTCAGCAACCACATTGGCCTTGCCTGGATGGTAGTGAATTTCGCAGTCATAATCTTTGATCAATTCCAACCACCTCCTCTACCTCATGTTGAGTTCCTTTTGTTCGAAGAAATATTTCAGACTCTTATGATCAGTGAAGATGGTGCACTTCACCCCATACAGGTAGTGCCTCCAAATCTTCCAACACTATATTACCTCACGATAGGTACACTTGCCTTTTGTGTGTGTAGTTAGTATTAGTAATAACCATTTAAAACTGAATTTGTGCGAAAAACCTTTACCAAAATATATATACTATCCGCTCGCATCAAGTCTTTGGCGCCGCTGCCGGGGACACATGGTAGTTTGAAAGGCAATCCAAATTTTTGACTATTTTGTTTTACTTCAAAAAAATTTATTAAAAAAAGAAGAAGAAGTCGATTCACATAATGTTATCAAAGTTGAAAACAATGAGGGACTAAGCTTCAAAGTTAATGGTCATCGGTTAATGGCCAAATCGATGTACCAACTAAGATTTTCTCGGAGGTGATTAACCTCTACCTCATTAAAAACTAAGTGTGGGGAAGGATCTAGCAAAGGACCCATAACCAAAACATGGCTCTATGCTACTTTCAGTCTGTTTATTTTTATTTTGTGTGCTTAGGACTTTAACTTTCTGCTTAAATAAATTGGTGATGTTTTAGATTAATCCCGATGTATTCTTTTGAGCTCATTCATGGCGCCTGTGAAAAAACGATGGCACGCATTTGACTCATTTTCGGGGAGTTTTCATTTGCCTTTCTCTACTTAATATTTATTGTTAATCACATTGAGGATAATGTGAAGTTTAACTGTGGGGAAGGGTATCTATGCTTGATACTTTGCTTATAAACAGGTCCAAGTTATAATTAAATCTTTTGCAAAAAATCACTCTAGTTTTAATGTTTGTGGCAACAACACAGGAAACATGAAACAATTTTTGATAAAACAAAATATAAATATACGTTTTCGAGAAATAAATAAGCAAATAAAGTAAACCCAAATAACCTTAAAAATATTTTTTGTGATATCCTGAAAAGCAAAACGAATTGGTAAAAATATTCAAACATTTAAAATGAAACACTTATACCCAATTCCATCTGATATGTGAGCTTATTTTTTAGCCTTAAACAAGCTTTTGCATTTATGTATTTTTGCTTTTATTATGGATATATTGAGAGTGCCTTATATGGCGTGTGAATTAGAACTTGTTTTGGGTATGTATTTCAAAACCTTATAAGTGTTTCTTTCATAAAAAGGATATAGGCAATTAGGAAAACCCGACATTCGAGCCTCTACCATTTTCAAATATCCTTACCTAAACATTATCCCTAGTTAGCCCTGTTGAGCTTAAACGTTTTCATTTTCCATCACCAAACCACTAAGCCATTTAACCAAAAAGCCTTCAACAATACCCGTTTTCGTTAAAGACATGTTTTGGGTTATTTCAAAAAAAAAGAAAGAAAGAAAGAAAAAAGGAAGAAGAAGAAGAGAACTAGTTCCATCATTTTGTGGTATTTCAAGATATGTGTTCAAGAAAGTACAAATGATATGAAAGATGACCAACGTGTGGGGAACTGGTTTCATGAAGAAAAGTGCCAAAAAAAACCAAACCGAATCCAAGAATTCGACATCCAAATCCGTTGGGTGCAACTAGGCTCCAAGCAGAACGACCCTAAAAAAAAGGACAGCTACGTATAACTTCGGGTTAAGGAGGAGGTGCAGTTTCTGAAAATACGATACGGTCTTGACAATCTGACCATAAACGAGTCCTCAAGTTTGTATATCCCTTGCGGCTTGAGTATTGTATGGGGAAACCTTTTTATTACTTTCCTATTAGTTTATATCAATCAATGTAAGGCCCCGTTCCCGGGAAACCTCACAGTTGGCAATTCATAGCATAAAATCAGTTTAATGACAAAACATTACAGCGGAAAATAATTAAACATTCATTTAAAACTTAAAAACCCCATTGTACTCATACATTTGTCCTTTAAATGTAAACAAAACATATTCCTTGTTCATTCATTACAATAAAGACTTCATTAACAGGAATGCCATCCATATCTCCCCAAGTAGCTTTGGGATGCCATCCTCAGCATCAGCGCTTACCTGTCCACTATTATGCATAAAAAGTCAGCTACGCTGAGTGAGTTCTAGTTTTATATAAATAAGAAAATATAATCTTTTATCCTTCATATAATGAACACGCATACATCATCCTACAAACATTACTTGCATCACATTAAGCACGTTCATTATCTTTCATTCTTTCATTATGTTTCACTTCATCATAGGCGAGATTGCATAAAGCAAGAGCTCCATGTTGATCGACAACGAATGTCGATCCCCGTCGGTACACATTTTTCATGGTAGCTACCCCCGACAGTTGATCGATCCCTGTCGGTACACATCTTCATGGTAGCTACCCCCGACAGTTGATCCACGCTGCCGGGCACATAGCCCGCTCATGAATACAGATCCATCGTCATACGCAAGACTCACACAAGTGAAGTCTATCATAGTGCTTGCAAGACTTTTCATCATCAAACGGGCTCAGGGGTAACATTCGTTAAGTTCCACTTCTCATTAGTATTATCTTTCACTTAATATATATATAATACTTAGCTTATTAAGTACACAACATACCAAGTACTAGTCATCATAACACGTAGCCGACCCTCCGCGGGACAGCAGGGGTTTGGGGGCGGCAGCCCCTGATAGCGGGTCCTAGGGGCAGCAGCCCCTAGTGGGGTCCAAGGGGCAACGCCCCTGGCTGGGGTCGGGCTTATGTATTTTCTTGTTAAAACACTTTGAAATCCTTACCTTGAAAACCTTATGTTTACTATGCATAATAGCCCCAAAAACATGGAAAAACGTTTAAATAAGGGGGTCTAGAACTCACCTGAACTCAGCTATATAACTTCAATCCTAAGCTACTTAAGCTACAGTCCGAATACTCTAGCTGCACGAAAGTTAAAACACAAAAACGTCATTTTCTTCATAATTTCGCCCACAGTTTCGCTGGCAGTTTTGCTGTTAGTTTCGCTGGCAGTTTCGCTGCCAGTTTCGCTGCCAGTTTCGCTGGGCAGATTCGCTGCCTTGAGCACCTAACTTTCGTTGGAATTTCCTAGTTTCGCAATATCTAAGGGTCAACCTGGGCACCGGCGAACTTATCAGCGAAACTGTAGTTTCGTCTTAGCGAAACTGTAGTTTCGTCTTAGCGAAACTGTAGTTTTGCTGGAACTTCCCTTAGTTTCGCTTCATAGTTTCGCTGGATGAGTGCACAGTTTCGCTGGATGCATATACAGTTTCGCAGATCGCATAAAAATCACGAACCAGTCCGTTTTTAACCCAAAATCATAACTTTTTACGTCCAACCTCTTAGTTTATCATCCATGAGGCTAAATCTAAGCTTTATACATGTTTTCATACATAAAAATGTGACCTTTATGCGATTCTTTGCAACTTTTCAAAACCTAAAACCCTAGAATCCGGGTTTGGTCTACAGAAGGGTTTAGAGGTCGATTCTTACCTGGATTTGTGGCTCTTTTCTTAAGATTTGGTGCCCAAACGCCTAGATCTCCAATTCCTTGACCTTAGAAGCTCCAAATCTTGAGTTTCTTGCACTTTCTCTCTCTACTTTCTCTCTCTACAAATTTTTGGAGTTAGGGTTGAAATGAAGAAGATGGTGGCTGCTTTGGGTAGGTTAATGGCTGATTATGGGTCTCAATCCACTTAGTCTCTTGTCCATAAACCTAATTAGCCCATAATCCATTTTTCTTCCTTTATTAAATACCCACAATTAAGCCCATTATTCTCAATGACTCGTTTTGACTTTTTGGGGTGTTACAATCAAATAAGCCAAGATCATCGTCTTTAGCAGTTAGCCACTTTTTCCCCTAATAATCCATACCCTAAACCTAAGCGAAGTTACAACCTATCAAAGACCTAATGATTTATGCAAGTAAATACCTAACATAGGTGGAGATTTGATCCCTTACCAAGCATATGATTTCACACGTATTCATACTAGGCAATTGAGCGTATTAGTCATACTTCATCTTATGTATGATTCCATATATATAGCCGAGTGTGAGTGCACCTTATGAGAAGTGTGAATTTTTACGTGTTAAAAATATTTATAAACCATTCTATTGCTTGAAAGGATATCATTCCACAGGTGCGTAACTGACTATATTTGGGTAAACCAAGTTTGCTTGTATAGTTCTCGAAAGACATATTTATATCTTGATTTATTTGGTTTTTGATGGTGTTGCTATTTTGAGTGATTTTGCTTGAGGACAAGCAAAGTTTAAGTGTGGGGATATTTGATGTGCTTTAAATTATACATATAAAACATATCAATTGCACATCAATTATTCTATAAGCTCTTACTGAAAATGATGATTTGATACCTAAATCGTTCACATTGCGTTTTTAGGCTTGGAAAAACCAAGATGAACAAAAGGAGCATAAATAAGAAGAAAATGAATAAAACCAAGTTTTGGAATTCAAGCATGGGTCCGTGCTTCATGAGGCACGCCCTCATGCCTAGCCTGAAACACACCCCCGTGCTTAAATCAACACACCCCCGTGTTTGTTGGTCTAACAGGACAAAAAGTACGGTTCCCCGACCCGAGGCACGGGGGCGTGCCCCAGGAGGCACGGGGCCGTGCCCCACCACAAACACGGGGTCGTGCCCCATTGAATACGGGGTCGTTCCCGACAACATCAGAGGGTACAAGCTCACCAACTTTTACGTGCATTGTACTATCACGGGGCCGTGCCTTTTAGGCACGGGGCCATGCTTAAACACTCCAGAAAGCCTATAAGTACTTCATTTGTAACTTTGAGAAGAGCTTTTGGGAGGTGAAGTGCTGGTGTTCCCTCTCGGGAACCCAGCCTTTGGAGGTCCTTAGAAGGTTTTGGAGGTCCATTCAACACTTAGAAGAAGCTCGAGATCGTTTGACATCATCCATAGTGAATCACCGGTTTGATTGTTCTATTTTATCGATGATTTCATTACTATCTTCTATCCTTGTTGTTATGTTCAAGCTCATTATGAGCTAAACTTCATTTGTTATCCTAATTTAGTGAAACCTTATGTAATTTGTGATGAACTAATTATGTGATTTATATTATGTTAATGTTATGGTGGTCTTGGGAAAACTTTCGATGGGTAGCACCTACATTTAAATGGGAAGTTATAAACTTATGATTTGTAATTGTGATTGTCATACACAGTTGAAAAACGTATGATCAACTTTTATTTATAACAAATCTATGGCTAATTAACTAAAGATGGTTACTAGAAATCATATCACCTTAACTTTCTGATCACTTACGAGTTCCCTTTTATTAGTCTGAGAAATCTACAGTAATTGTTATGGTTTTCTAAAATTAATGGAATGTTGGAAAGGAACTTGATCAACTCTCTTCTTACATTAAGTTATGTTTTCAAAAATCGTATGTGGAAAAGGACACAAAAGATTTACCTACATTACTAGGGTTTTGACTAAAGCAGTAAATCTCAACCAGACGTGGTCCTAGTCACTACGGAGCGGATAGACGAGAAATCGCACCAGCTCATCTTTATAAACATTAACACAATTACTTTATTTAATATCTTTAATCACACCACCAATTCATCACAGTTATATAAGTGTTATCTAAATTAGGATAACAGCCTTACTTCACTGAAAGAATCACCAAAAGTCTCAATCTATCTTTATCTATCTTTATTTGTTGTTATTTTATTTAACTTATCATTTTCTAAATCAAAATTGATAGTCAATTATGATGGTTGTTGAGTAGGCTTAGTGTGTCCACGGATTGATACTCGGTTCTTACCAATACTATATTACCTCACCATAGGTACACTTGCCTTTTGTATGTGTAGTTAGTATTAGTAATAATCATTTAAAACTGAATTTGTGCGAAAAACCTTTATCAAAATCTGTCGTAAAGACTATTTTGCTTCCGAAGTGAAAATGTGGTTCCATAGAAGTAGAAAGTTTTCTTCGAAAGAGGGTTGATCTATGATCAATTTGTCTTCCGAAGCATAACTCTATTAGGAAGATGTGTCTAGATTAGAGGAATTCTCCTTCGGAAGAAGATTAAGACTATCTTCCGAGGGTAAATTTCTCTTCGAAAGGGTTTATACTTCAAAACTTTTGAAGAAATACTTTTTGTAACAGTTCTTATGTTGTAAATAGACACATTAGGCTTAACATTTTGTATGAAATAATCAGTCAAGGTTTATCATCCCAATAACTATAATTAAATACTTAAATCTTTGTTCATCAAAAGCTTTGGTGAATAAATCAGCATATTGTTTATTTGAGTCAACTTTGACCAATTTGATCAGATTTTTTTCATTAATATCTCCAATGAAATGATACCTTAATGCTGATATGCTTTGTCTTAAAGTGCTTGACCGGATTTTCAATGATTGAGATAGCACTCTTGTTGTCTACATGAATGGGAGTCTCCATAAAGTTGAAGGCATGGTCTAACATCTGATTTTGAATCCATAGTAGTTGAGCGCAACAGCTAGCACCAGCAATGTATTCAGCCTCAGTAGTTGATGTGGAGACACATGATTGCTTCTTTCATTGCCAGGAGATGATCCTTCCACCAAGAAATTAACATCCTTCTTATGTGGATTTCTTGTTGATATTACAGCCACCATAATCACTGTTAGTATAACCATAAAGGTTGAAGTCTTTGTTCTTCGGATACTAAAGGCCCAGTTTAGGAGCTCCTTTGAGGTATCTAAGTATCCTCTTGGCAGCGATGAGGTGAGACACCTTGGGAGCAGCTTGATATCTTGCACATATGCATATAGCAAACATGATATCAGGCCTGCTTGCAGTGAGATACATTAGAGATCTAATAATTTCCCTATACTGATGCTGACCAGTATCCTCCCCCTCGGAGTTAGGATTGATATTATGATTTCTTTCTATAGGTGTCTCAGCTGGTTTACAATCCTTCATCTCAAATCTTTCTAAGATGTCCTTGACATATTTAGATTGATTTATATAGAAGCCATCTTCCATTTTCTTCACTTGAATTCCTAGGAAGAAATCCATCTTTCCTATAGAACTCATCTCGAACTTCTTTCTCATGATGATTTAAAAGTCTTTACACATTTGGTCATTTGAGGAATGAAATATGATGTCATCAACATAGACTTGAACAAGCAACATGTCCTTCCCTAATCTTCTTATGAATAATGTCTTGTCTATGGTGCCTCTAGTGTAGCCATTCTTGAGAAGAAATTGAGACAATGTCTCATACCACAGCCTTGGTGCCTGAAGCAGCCCATAGAGAGCTTTATCTAATTTGCACACATAGTGGGGGTGCTATGGGTCTTCAAAACCTGGTGGTTAACACACATAGATTTCTCTATCGAGGTCCCTATACAAGAATGCACATTTAACAGTTGAAGCACTGTGAAGTTCTTGGATGCAGCAAAAGCAAGAAAGATCCTTACAGCCTCAAGTCTTGCAACAGGTGCAAAGACATTAGTGTAATCTATCCCTTCCTGTTTTGTGTATCCTTGAACTACAAGTCTAGCTTTGTTCTTGATAATCAAACCTCTATCATCTCTTTGGTTCCTGAACACCCACTTTGTGCCAATGGGAACTTGACTAGGTGGTAGTGGACACAGATTCCATACCTTTTGCCTTTTGAATTGAAGCAATTCCTCTAGCATTAATTCAACCCAATTGTTGTCCTTGAGAGCCTTTTCTACCTTTTTAGGTTCTATTTGAGAGAGAAAGCATGAGTACAAGTAGACATTCTCATTGTGAGTTTGTCTCCTGGTTCTCACACCTTCTGAGACTTCCCCAATGATATTTTTAGCTGGATAAGTGTTATGAATCCTGATTCTAGGAATAACATCTAGTTGCATTGATAGATCCAGGTTTGAATGATTCATATCAGGATTGTTAGTATTGGTTCCAGTTGATATCTCTCTTTCATTTAATGAAGATTGATTGAATAAATGAGTAACATCATCAAAAATGTTTTGTTGTAAGATAGTATCATCAGTTGCCTATTCCTCCAGATAGCTATCTTTATCAGCTTGGTGTTAAGAAATGGAGTTGTCATCTGAAGTGACTTGATGCTCATTTAGCTGACAACTGGTTGAAGCTCTATTGTTTCCTGAGAGATTCAGACTTTCAGGACTTGCAGTGGTGGGAGATTGTTCTTTATTCCTTCTTGGAGAATTTGGAATGGGTCTGGGCAGCTCAAATATTTTATCAACATCTGAATCACTTTGAGTTCTTGTTCCAGCTAAAACATTCTCACAAGATTGTTTAGAATAGTTGGGAAACAATTCTAAGTCAAATATATGGTCAGGATCATTTCCCTTAACACAAGGAGTGTGCTCATTCATAACTATATTAGATAGCTCCTTAAATTGTTGATTCTTAATGTTGTATACTCTATAATCTTTGGAGCTTGAAGAGTATCCAACAAAGATAGCATCATTTGACTTTTCAACAAATTTTGCCAAATTGTCCTTTGTGTTAAGTATGGTGCATCTGCTGCCAAAGGACCTTAGAAAGCCAATGAACGGTGGCCTCTTGTTCCATAACTCATAAGGGTTCTTTCCATAGGGCTTAACAATGAGAACCCTATTCTGCACATAGCATGCAGTGCTAACTACCTCTGCCCAGAAAGTTAGAGGCATCTTTGAATCAACCAACATGGTTCTTGCAGCTTCAATAAGTGCCATGTTCCTCCTTTCAGCAACACCATTCTGTTGAGGAGTTCTGGGAGCACTATATTATCTGGTAATTCCATTTGAGTTATAAAATGAGTCAAGAACTTGATTCTTAAACTCAGTCCCTTGGTCACTTCTGATTATTTTTACCTTGTAATCAATTTGATTTTCTATCTTAAGAATAAAAGATTTCAAAGTTTTAGCAGTTTCATCCTTAGTTCTTAAGAAGGATACCCATATGAATCTAGTAAAATCATCAACTATCACAAGACAGTATGATTTCCTTCCAATGCTCATTATACTTGTAGACCAAATAGATCCATGTGCAATAAGTGTAATGGGGTAGTGATAGAGTTAACTTCTTTGGATTTGTGGGATGCCCTGTGTTGCTTCCCTTTCAGATAAGCAACACATTTGTCTTTACAAAAAAACTCCTTTTTAGGCATACCATGTACCAAGTTATTCTTAGCCAATTTATTCATTGTTTTAAAATTAACATGACACATTCTTTTTGCCAAAGAGTTGACTCATCACTATTTGCTTTGGAAAGAAAGCATTATACTTCACCCAGTAGGGAATCATTGTTCATATCCAGCTTGTATATATCCCCTTTCCTGGGTGATCTAAGAAGCATCAATTCCTTAGGAAGTGTCATCCCGGGTTTGAGGATAATGCACTCATATTCTGTGAAAAGCATTTGATGATTTTGATCACATACTTAAGAAACACTTAAGAGATTGTGTTCAAGCTGTTTGACAAAGTGTACTTTGTCAACTGTTAACTTACCATTGGACACATTACCTCTACCAGAGATGTATCCTCCGGCTTCACCTCCAAACTGAACAGGACCTCCATCAAAATTTTGAAATTGTTGAAAAAGAGATCTCTTTCCTGTCATGTGCCTGGAGCATCCACTATCCATAATCCAAATGTTTCCATTTTTATCATATGGATGTCCCTCCACAAAGGTGAAACAGTTAGTTTTTATTGGAAACCCAAGCCTTGTTGGTCTTGGGTTCTTCTACTTATGATAGCATAACTGAACCAAAATGTAAGCTTGGGGGTTCAATAATGGTTTGGGAAGAGGAGGTTTATGTTACAACATCTTCTTTGATCTTCCATTCCATCTTTTAGTTGATCATTGAAGATGAGCTTGATGAAGCTTGGGTAGCAGAGCATTCTTCCGAAGCTTCTTCTTTTCGAAAGAAGCTTTCACAACCTTTTCTTCCGAAGCAGTCTTCTTTTTAGACGGTTTGAGAGGTGCTTTTTTGTTCTTCGGAACTTTGTTTGGTTTGTCTTCCGAATCTATTTTCCTCTCGAAAGAAGAAGTTTCTTCTAAAAGCAACTTGGCTTCGGAAGCTTGCTTTCCTTTCTTCAACATTAAGGCCTTGTTATGTGGTCCAAATGTGAGACCTTCCTTGGCTGCTCTTTTCTTTACCATGTTTGCATAATGTGTGCTTGCAAGATTGTAGAAACAATCTTTGGTCATGTGGTTATGCAGTCTACACATTATGCATTCAGTGTTTGCTTTGGTAGGACATGCAAGTTGTTGCTTTTTGGTCTTCTTTTTCTCTTCAACAGCTTTTCCTTTTTGCTTCAGATCCTTCAGTTGGATAGGAGTACTGGTACTATACTCCTATCCTGAATTTGAGCTTCCAATTGGAATCCAGCTGAGATGAAAACACCCTTTTACCTTGGGTCAATTTTCATTTTGGACTCAGCCACCTTCTTGGCAGTTCTTTTTGTTGCTTGAATCTTGTTCATTCTTTGTTTGGTGGTAAGAGATTTGTTTTTATCTAAGGGGATGAGGTTTTCTACCTTGTCCTTCTCTGTGGTGTTGGTGGTAACCATTTTTGCATCGCTCATCTTCTCAAGAGATGGTGGGTCAACAATTGGAACCTCTTGCTCATCAGTATCGCATTTTGGCTGTCTAATAGACACATAGGAATATGGTGGAGCAGTTTTATTGGTTCCCAACCCATTCTTGTTTTGATAACATTCCTTTGAGTGAGAAGTTGATACATGAATATTGTTGAAGTTATGCTCTTGGATAGCATACTTCTTTGCTTCAGCCTCAGCTATTACTAGCTGGGCTTGAGCCTCAGTCAACTTTGAAACTAAGTCTTTTATTTGAGCCCTGTAGTTTGATTGCTCATGTTTTAAAGTAGATGCAGTGTTTTCTAACTCTATAATTTTTAGTTTGTAGTCAGATTCTGCTCTTTTAAAATCAGTCTTTACTATGTTTAAAGACTCAACTTCAAACTTGAGTTTCAAGTTGTAGTCCTGGTACAACTTAACCTTAGCTACACAGTCAGAAGTATAGAGATGTTTACATACCTTGGTATCCTCTGTGTCAGCCATAAGAACTTGATCAGGAGTGACATCTTGCACCATAAAGCTCCAGTCAACTTCTTAAGCAACGACTGTGGTCTGCACAGTTGGCTTGGTTGCAGTTGTGTGGTAGCATGATGTTGAGGGGCGAGAGCTGCTCCAGGGTTGGATCTTGGAGCCTTGCATTCCCTTGAAAAGTGGCCAGGTTGGTTACAGTTGTAACATTTGGCCTTTGCCTTGCCAAACCCAAATTTTCTATTTGCTGGGTTCTGAGGGAATTGCCTTTCAGTTTTGTTGGAGCATATATTGTCATATATAGTGTGTCCGTCACTTGATGAATAGTCTAGGCTTAATGTATTACACCTGATATGTTGTAAACACATTAAACTGGGTCATTCGCAATAGCATATGCGAATGAGACTCAGTCGTACAACTGAGCCATGCTAATGGACCAGTCGTGCGACTGAGAGATGCGATTGGGGCATTCGTATGACTGAACCATAAGAATGGTCCAATCATACGATTGAACCATACACATGGTCCAGTCGTAAGATTGAACCATACGCATGATCCAATCACACGAATGGGCCCAGTCGCATCTAATATGGGCCGAGGCCTATATATACCAGTTCCAATGTGTAGAGAGTTAAGGGTTTTTGATAGTGTGCCCGGGGCCTAGGTGCTACCGGATGAGAGGGGAGATCATGCTCGATCTCCCCTTGCTAAGAGTCTTGATTCTTAAGTTGTAACGAGCTTAAAATCGTTAGGTTTTATCAATGAAATCATTCAATTATTGTTCGTACTATTGTTTGTCTTTTGGTTTATCACCTTCCGTCAAGAACACGCTCGGATGTTCATCGATCCAGCGACTTCACAATTACACGGCTTCTAGTTACTTGGAACACCAAAAAGATTTTAAATTTTTGCAAGTTAAGTTTAACTTAAATCACAGAAAATTGTTAGTCAGAGAACTCTAAGTCTAACAAATTGGGAAAATGATAGTACGCTTGTGTGTTACTGCAATTACACGGAGAAATTTGATCTAGGGAGGAGCTAGTTCATCATACGATATGTCGGTAGATTCAACACTATAGACTAGTAGACGTCATTGGTGAACTCAATTTAAACTAAATTGTTCAACTGACTGTGGGTTTCCAACTTATCACTGGTTAACACAATCAATTATTTCCAATAAGGAATGACGAGCAAATAAACGCCACTAAAAGTGTGCGGATGACCACAAAAAGAGTAAAGCACGAAAAAATGAAAATAAACGCAATCAAGCTGATAACCTATGTTGTTGGTGCGTTATGTGCAAAAGAAAAAGTTAAAGATGCTCTAACAAGAAGATATGTTGTGTGCCTCTCTGCTGTGCGATGGCACTGACCTGAGGATAAGCATAACCTAGATATTCTAGAATCCATTGTTGTTTGCCGCCTCTATGCTGTGTGATGGCACTGACCTGAGGCTTGGCTTCTCTTTGAAATATCTATGAATAGTCTCTTCTTGTCAACATACCCGTAAACCGCTCGAAAGTCCTCTAAGGAATGTTGATTACCATATAAGCTTGGGATCCACAAATGTTGGTTGAAATAATGTAACCTAATACATCACCAATGTGTGTCAAAAGTCTGTGTATGGATTTAAGTGGACAAGTATACTGAAAATCATCGTGGCTACACCGCCTGATGTTCAAAATCAATGTGTGTTACATAACAAAGATCAAGCATGATTCCCAGTTAGAACGGAGGAGTCTCAGATGAACGAGAAACTGTGATATGTAAATATGTTAGTTTCAATTTCAATACATATATAAAAAAAGTTCTAAGTAATTTAGTCTATGCCTGTCTGATTCCACATGAATCAGTCTTAGAAATGATGTTAATGCAAATAGGCTTTTCTACCCAACCCTATCAAAATCACAAAAATATGTTTATTTTGTTAGTTAGCTTAGTCTTTTATTTTATTTGTAAAGTAGGTCAGTGTCGGACTGTGCTTATTGTTCTCTATGAATGTCACCAAATGAGCTTAACGTTAATTCTAAACAAATTGTTTCTGAAAATTTAAATGGATCATGTCTGAGATGATCGGATGGATAAATGGATCATGTCTGAGATGATCAAGTGGATAAATGGATCATGTCTGAGATGATCGGGTGGATAAATGGATCATGTCTGAGATGATCGGGTGGATAAATGGATTATGTCTAAGATGATCAAGTATTCATAATGTTTTACCTGCTGTTAAGTGAAACTAGGTGTCGGTTGGTAAAATGGTCAAAATGTTACAAGTATGACTCAATTGCAAAACTTAATCATAAGTATGGATCAGTCGTACGAATGGAGCATACGAATGAGTTCAATCGTACGATTGGACCATGCAAATGAGCCCAATCGCACGATTGAAAGTGACCGACTATGTCAGACGTCCGAATGAACTTCAATCGTACGATTGGAGATGGACGATTGGGTGAATCGTACGACTCAAGTTCAGTCGTACAACTCAATCATGCGACTAGGCTCAGTCGCACGACTAAGTCAGGCGACTAGGCTCAGTCGTACGACTGGAAATTGCCCTAGTATAAATACTAGTTGAATCGTTCTCAGTCGCCCAGTCACCCAAATCGCCCTTCTCACTCGTACGATAAGACGAAACTCTGCCAAAATTTTCTAAAATCCATACTTACCTTTGTTTACTACATTCTAACGTTTGATATTGCTCATACAGGTAATATAAGTGATGATACTTCAAAATTTCAGACCATGGACATCAAATAGAATGTTTATTTTGGCCTAACAGTAACCGTAGCTATAATGAACAAATGAACCAACTAAGCTGAACTTAACGATCAAATTAATGGTAAAATAGGTTTAGTCGGTCTAATATGAGTGTAATGAGCCTAAGTTCGACGTTTAACATCAAGTATAGCTCAAAACACGAATTTGAATGGACAAACAGTCGAATGAGCGACTGGACACACTGCTGATCTTCAATCGTACGACTGAGATGGATGAATGGCTCAATCATACGACTGAACTATGCGTATGAGTTCAGGCACACGACTGAAGTACACGCACGAGAAGACATGCGACTAAGTCCAATTGCATTACTCAGTCGTATAAATGAACTCAATCGTACGACTAGATCTCAGTCGCACAGTTCAATCGCACGACTGGAACTCAGTCGTTTGTTCAGTCACCCGACTAATACAAAACTTTAAAGTTCATTTAATGAAATTAGCTATCTTCAATATGTGCTGACGTTTACTTGTTCTGTGTCGCAGATGGCGAGCAGATGGCCTATGAGCACTAAGCACAACATTTGTGCTTATCTCGACTTGACATCCTGCAATTCTGCTGAGTTTGCTGGGATTATCTTATTCTTACGATGATCGTGGATCTATCGTGCTATCTCAGCGCCTTGCACTCCTTATCTATCAATACAGAAGGCTTTCTGGGAGAACGCGGTGGTAGACCGGTCTACTGATCCCCACACCATCAGGAGTTTGATTTTTGGGGAGGCCATCCAGATCACGAAAGAAGATCTACGGACGGTTCTGGAGTTCGGGGATGATGCAGACTGCCCTACTAGATTACATCCCCTGACCGTCCGTGGCTGTTCCATGAGAGCCAGGTACTCTGGGGATATCAACACAAGCATGCTCAACAAGAGCAACTTGTGCCCCCAGTTTAAATACTTGGCACATGTACTTCTGAGATGCATCGCATCAAGGAAGGGTGGTTTTGATGAGCTGTCAGACCAGATGCAAATTGCATATGTCGCTCTGGTGCTGAACCATCCCTTTAGTTTCTCCAGGATGATCTTCACCTACTTGGTAGAGAACATCGAGGCCAAGGGGAAAGAGGGCTTTTGTATGAATCCTCGGTTCATCCAGATGATTATCGACCAAAAGCTCCCCCAACTGCCTAAAGCTCAAGAAGATGCGGTTGTCCTAGAGATTATGGACAACACTACACTGGGGAGGATGAAAGTCTACCGGGGGAAGCAGGAGAAACCCCCGGTGAGGAGATTGTTTGCGCACCTGGCCCGTGAGGATTACGTGGCGCCAGCTAAGAAAAAGTGGTGTCACGATGATAGTGACTCAGACATGGAGCCAATAGTTGTCCCTATTGATGATTCTGATGATGATGACGATGATGGTAGTGATACTGGTACTGAGACCACTACTGCAACTGCTGATGCTATATCTCCACCATCCCCACACGAAGGTTTAGAGACAGTCGGATTTCATCAGGTTTTTCAGCCCGTGGAAGAAGAAGAAGAGTCAGATTATGATCCCCTGGTACGAACGGTAGGAAGCCGTGTCGTAGCCACGGAGAGGGGTATTAGGGCGGTTGGTGGATGCCAGGGAGCATCTGGGGGTTCTACGGCTGACCCATCATACACTCCAGACACTCCCAGTAGCCAAGGGGGAGCATCCAGATCTAAAGGACTTAGACTCAAACGGATGGCTCAGCCCCATGGGAAGAAGCCCAAGCGAAGAAGGTTGACCCTACTTGCATCCACCACCACTACCTCAACCACCCTTACTACTTCAAGCACTCCTACTACCACAGCCACCACTACACCCATTCCACCTCCCGTTACCACCATACCACCTACCACTACCATACACTCTACATCACCACCCACTCAAATACCACTACCGATCTTCACCACCGCCACAGCTACCACCACTATCCACCGAGCCGGCCCATCCTCCTTCCCCATAGGATCATCCCTCCCTCCTATTGGAATGGAAGAATAGCTTGCAGCACTGAACAGAATGGTGCTAAAGCTGTTAGCTACGGATGAGGAGAAGGCAGCTAGACTTCTTCATCTTGAGGAGCAAAATACCTCTCAAGCGCATCAGATTGCCCGACTCCAGGAGCAAAATGTCCTGTCGACTCAGAAGATTAAGGAGTTGGAGTCTGTTAACAAGAAGATTCTGCTAAAGCTGAAGGGGTCACAAGCTGATCCTCTGAAGATAAGGGAGGGAGATGATAATGATGATGGTGATGATAATGATGAGGATGATGATGATGAGGATGATGATGAAGAGGATGATGATGAAGATGATGATGAGGAGGGTGATGGAGAGTCTCGAAACAAGGATGGTGATGATGATGAAGGGGATGTGGCTGCATCTGCCTCTGATCCTGAGCAAGAGCAAAGAACAAAGAGGAAACAAGATCAGAGAGCACCATCGTCTGCCCCGCCTACCCCCCCATCTACCGAAGATCCTGCTATGATCCAAGGCAAAGTTCAAGATTAGATGTCTATTTATTATTTAAACTTTGTACTTGAAATCATGTATCAAATTTTGAGTAATATATATAAATGACAAGTTAAATCAATATCTGGTATGTGCTTAATGTATAACTTGTATTGTGTTTGGTTGTTTCCTTAACAGGTTCAGTTAAACAAGTTGATGTGCATGACGTTGTGCCCCTTCGACAAATCGAGTCTAAATTGATAATGATTCTCGATTTATAAGGGATAGTACAGCGATCTGTCAGTTACAAGTATGAAGAGGGAGAAATAATACATGATCTAACAGATGAACAGATTGCTGAGCTGTTCAGTCTAAATCCAGACGAGCTGATAAAGGATGCTCCAGAGGTCGATGTAGTAAGTGATGAGGAGCTACTGGATGTCGATGAGGTAGAGATTGAGGATGTGACTGCTGATCATTATCCCCAGTATACTAACGCCGAAGGCGAAGTACTACCGGATCTGGGAGAAACGTTTTACAGCAGTGTATTTGATAAGGTTAAGGAGATGACTGCTGCTAAAGCAGCTACAACAGAAAATCCTCAGGCAGATGATGCTGACCTCGCATCGAAAAAGGCTGAGTGGGTATGTTGGACCAAAAGAACCAATGAGCCAAGATCAGGAAAACCTCTAAGTCCCACATGCCGCTGCAACAACTGCTGAAGACTCCCATCAGCTGTTCTGACAAAGTCTGAAGATCAAAGTATGAAGATCAAAGAACTGAAGAACAACAGCTGAAGACTCTAAAGTACTGAAGACTTCAAGTACTGAAGACAAGTGCTGAAGAATCAAAAGCTGAAGAACTGAAGAACTGAAGACCTTCTACTGAAGCACAAAGTCTGAAGACAAAGACTGAAGACAACAGCTGAGGACATCTGCTGAAGTCGTCAGCTGTTACATCATCTAAAGCCAAGTCTGAAGAACAAGTGCTGAAGACTCAGAGTTTGTCACAACAGCGGAAGAAGTCTTCTTCAGTTGTTGTGATGCTTTTTGACTTTCAGTAGTTTATTTTGTTTCAGTAGTTGTACAACAGCAGAAGAGCTTGTTCTTCAGCTGTTATTGTTTCAGTAGTTATAAACGACTGAAGAAGTTGCTCTTCAGTCGTTGTAGGATTTCAGTAGTTTACTTTTGTCTGTACTTGTAAAAGATAGGAACACTTGTAAGAAGATGTCAGCTGTTGACATCTTCAGTAGTTTTATGTTCCGTCAGTTGTAATTTTAATAATCGGTTGATGTCAGAGAAAGGACATCACCACCATCCTTTTGCCGCCTATAAAAGGATGGTGAACCATGCTGTTTTAAATGCCGAAATGTGTTGAGCAATAGAACAATTAATTTCTTGCAGAACTCTTTTCTCTCTCTATGATTGTGCTTTTACTTGCAATATCTTTTTTATTCTTGCATTAATCGCTAATTAACGTGCTAAATCCGCTGCAAACCAATCTGATTGATCAAACGAGAGGCTGAGATCCTGTCAGGGTAGCCTACCTTAAAGAAATGAAGAAACAGCGCGTGCCAAACAACTTAAATGCCTACACCAAGCTCTACAAGGTAAAGAAGCATCAGAAGGTGTCTGGCAAGATTATCAGCTAGGCATACTTTGAGGATCTCAAAGTATATGCTGTCAAGAGGGAGAAGGGAATAGAGTATTTCAGATTCCCACACGATCTGAAAACTCTCCTTGGATTTGAGCTTAATTGTCTAGCCAACTTGAGCCTCCTTTATGCTGTTCCAGGAAAGATATCGGGATGGTTTGAGACGGCTCTGAAGAAGGAGTATCATACGAGGTGGGTCAATTTCAAACCTCAACAGCCCAGAAGGTTGATTCATAAGACAGAAGTTAACCCCACCTCAGGAAGACCAAAGGTGGCTTGAGATGGCACCCTCTGCGCACAATGTCGCGTATTCCACTGAGGGAGATGCCATAAGATTTTGCACCCCATTTTAAATAGTGGTATTATGACTGGCGCACTGGTGAGGCCATCATAGTTTTGGATAAAGAAGGGAAGGTCGAGACGATTAGGGTATTTGACCCTATGTGGCTAAGTAACTTTTCTGCTTCAGATGTCTACATCTTGTACAAGTGGCCATTATTTTTGACACACAGGATATAGTGCAAGCACTTCAGTTCCAACACGTTATACGTATATGCTTCGCACTGAATATTCATGTTGGGGTTTCACGAGAGAAAAGAGTAAAGAGATATGAAGAGTTCAAGAAGGAAGTCAAAGTTTAGATAGAACTAGGACCAAGGGGGAGTTTGTTGGTACACATGTCCCTAGTTCTAGTCTAGTGATCTTAAATATAATAGACTTTCATCTTGTAACAGATATGTAATGTTGAATCTATGAAATGAAAAAAACCCTTTTGTGAATGTTTGTTGATTGTTTAATGTTATATTTATTAATATTATGTATTGTTACATGCATATATGAACATGTTATATAGGCTTACACTTGTTAGACATGTTCTGAATTATTAAAGGTTCAAGAATGTGTTTAACTAGGTAATCTGATTCAGTCGCATGATTGGACCATGCGAATGGGCCAATCGCATGACTGAACCAGGTGATTGAGTCAATCGCACGATTGAGTCATAAGACTGACTCAGTCATACGAATGAATCAATCGTATGACTCAGTCGCACAACTGAGCCAGTCGCTTGGCTCAGTCGTATGAATGAAGACTGTAACCTATAAATACCACTTAATTCATGGAAAAACGTAACACTTCGATAATTGATAACCCTAGCTGTCCTAGTTCGCACAAAGCATCCCTTCCAAGTTCATAGAGCGTTTCAGATCAATCCTAGTCTGTTCTTAACATATTTTGATCGTTAGGTTTGATTGGATTAACAGTTTCCCTGATTGGATAGCCAATCAAATAGAATTCCGTGCTATTTGATTCGGGTTCACGTTGAATCAGTTAGTACTCCGTCTATACACGGTCCTAACAAGTTTTCTTGTAGAACTATTTTGCTCTGTAGGTAAATAGAGCCATTTGCTGGCATGTACTCAACATCATCTGGGCTAAAACACTCCAGATCATCAATACAGAACTAAAAATCACCAGAGTGTTCTTTTCTTGAGACAAAAGCACAATTTTCCTAAAAAGGACCTTGTTGAGCTTGTTGACACTTAGGTGTCCCAGGGAAAGTGATGTAGGGTTTAGGTGAGCAAGATAGTTGTTAGTTGTAAGTTAGGTACATCTAGGACTGTGGAGTTCTTGCATCTTCTACAACATGTCTGACAGGAGTGGTTGAGCTGCCATTCATCTGCCGCTTGTTCAGATTTTCCATCTCCATAGGGTATCCATCAAGGATTCCATATAGTTCAGTCATAGTGAGTGTTCCAAGATTTTCAGATCTCCTGATAGAAACACAATAGAAAGTCCATTCATGAGGAAGAGCACTCATGAATTTCCTTACTATATCTTTCTTTTCAAGAGTTACTGTGACACCCCACCCGTGACCCGGGCGGGCGTCTACAATTGATACAACTTACAGCGAAAGCTAACAAATGTTTTATTACAAACTATAATATCATCAACTTGTTACACTACTATTTTACAGCAGTATTTAAAAACAACTAAAACAAAAACTTCTTGGTCTTCTAGATTCTTTATTTTTGAGCACCTTCTAGGCATTTCCTTAAGGGTTACCTGTAATACATATACTTAAAAAAGACGTCAGCTAATGCTGGTGAGCTCATGCTATACAGTTTATAAAATTAACTTTGACATGCATACAATATGGGTTGTGATATTTGGGTCCATAGGCACAGTGTCTTCCCTAGTTTTACAACAACCATCGGCGGCGGGTATGTCAGACCCTCCCGGCTGTCAAATAGGTATGAGCATGTGCCTGATGCATACGAGGAACCCTATCCTCTTTTCAGCCAATTTGACACACCCATTAAATATAGCAAGATCCTGTATACCCTTACCGACCCGTGCATATATATAAGCATTATAATTATTACTAGTACAGACAGAACGAGTATATTATCACAGTTTTAAAAACAGTCATGATAACTCACCTTGGTCTTTAAGTATTACTGAGACAGATAGACAGTTTCAAAGTTGCATTCCTGATTAGAATTGGAGCAAGTCTTAGCAACTAGTTAGGTAAGAAAGTACTACCTAGTTATAATCATGATTGGTTTTGGATAGCATTTACTTTGTTTAAGCATGGTTGATCAATCCATGCCTAATCAAAGTTAAGCTACCCAACACCTACACTGATTATGACTTTAAATCCTACTCTTAATAATATACTAAATCTTATAATTTAAGCTTAAAAGATTGCAAACTTAAATACGTACATGAAGAGTAAAAGATGTTTACAAATTATCAAAGCTGAAGTTGTATAATATATTCATACTCCTAAGGCTGGTTTATATATGACTCGAATGTAATCATTTTGCATACAATTTTTGAACACGTATCGTTCGTATGGATATACACATATTAATGAATCACACGTAGCAAGTGATTCAAAGTTTTTAATATAATATTATTTTATTATTTTATTATTATGATTAATTTAGCTGCTCAACTCGTTTTTCTCTTATAACTTTTAAAATATAATGTTCTACATTGTTTTGAATACGTCATTGGGACGAGTTTATTTTTCTCTACGAGTCGACCTAAGTTTCACTAAAAACGGAGCACGTTTAAATACAATATATTATTATATTTAAATATATTTAAACGGTCTCTTACGACTAAAATTAGTCTAAAAACTTAAAATTTTAAATAGTTATTTTACTCGTTACTTACTCATTCAACAATATATGAAAAAAAAACTTCATAATTCGCATATTTATAACTATTACATTAAAATTTGGGGTGTTACAGTTACACCCATAGACTGCAGAGATGCTATCAGATCCATGTATCTAAAGTATTGTTGACTCCAGTTCTCACCATCAGTGTAGGTGAAGTTCTCGAACTGTTGCTTCGGAGTATCCTTCCTGGAATCTTTGGATTTTGAGGAACCACAGTACATTAACTTCAGAGCATCAAAGAGTTCTTTGGATGTAGTGCAATGCTCAAAACTGCAGGATCGATTTCGGGTGGTTTTTCTCTCAACTCACTGTGAATCAACACTCGGCAAGCAGTCTTTAGGAAGAGTTGATCACAATATAACAAGTAGCAATCAGTAAGAAAATTAACACAGCAAGTAATTTTCAAGGTACTTTTATATATTGCTTCTCAACTCAAAGGATTACAAGACGCTTGGACTCTAATCGCTTGTCTAAAGAGTTACAGGGAGAAGATATATATAATACTACCTACAGCCGGGAATACTTTGATTCCAGCTGGACACCTCTAACCTTACATCTATACTACAAGACTCTAGGTGAGGTCTTTCAGACATTTTGCATGCCTGAGAGTTGGTAGTCAGGACATGTCCCTGACTTACCTTATCACCAACTAAAGTTGGTAACATGTACTATCATAAAAAGGTGAGCAGTAGAATAAAGTATGGTCAACAGCATGGTCTTTTAGGAAGAACCCATGCTGTGTCACCCATGCTGTGTCAGAGGTCTGCATGCGGACTGACAGGGACCATACCTTTATCTGCTGGACATAGCATTGTTTTCCGAAGGATAAAGTGCTTCGGAAGAACAACTTCTTCCGAAGGCACTTATACTTCGGAAGACTGCTTCTTCCGGAGCTTGGAGTCTTCTTTGTCTTCGGAAGCTTTCAGACTTTGTCTTCAGCTCTTTCATCAGACTTTGTCTTCGGAAGCTTTCAGACTTTGTCTTCAGCTCTTTCATCAGACTTTGTCTTCGGAAGCTTTCAGACTTTGTCTTCAGCTCTTTCATCAGACTTTGTCTTCGGAAGATATCTTCAGCTGTTGGCTTCAGTTGTTGTCTTCAGTAGTTGACTTCAGCTTTTGCCTTCAGTAGATATCTTCAGCTGTTGTTCCTTAGACTCTCGGAAGATCTCTTGCTTGGCTTCGGAAGCCCTTTAATGTAGTACCAAAAGTGACTATGAAGTGAAGTTGGTTGCACCAGCCTCATCATGATCCAACAAACTCCCCCTAGGCTGATGCTACCAAAACTTCACTTCCCTCTTCTTCTCAAAGTTCTCAGCACCAAGGAAAGCAGGTGTTTATCAGTATCTTCATTCTTTCCTGCTGTGGTGCTGAGAATCTTGTACAAATCTTTGGTGGACAACACCTCTACTCTGTCACCTTGGATTATATGTACCCTCTGTTGTGGCCCTCTGAAAAGAGTTAGTTGATGGGAAGTATAGTCATATTCCCATCGAACTATTGGTTCCAATTCAGGACCTTCCACCATCTGTAGAAAGGCTGTGCCTTTGGTGGTTGATCTTTCCTTGTCTTCCACTCTTTTTAGCTTCAACTCTTCTTCAATCTTGGCTCTTCTACTTCGTTCAGCCAAGTGGAGACCGCTGATGTGATTTCTGACATGTGCAGCAGTCTCAGAGTTGGAGGGATTGGAGAATGGCTTCTCTGCAAGCTCAGCAAGATCAAATCTGCTGAGATGCAGTAGAGAGGTGGCATTAAGCCTGTTGGTTTCGCCATTCTCCCTTTCCACAACAAAGTTGTGAGAAGGTTCATCGAACCTCCACTGGATTATTGCATTTCTAGGTCCAGGAGATTGACCAGAAATCCTGTCCTCTTTCCTGGTATCCAGCAGAGTCACCAGTCTTCTTCTTAGTCTCTTCTCCTCAGCATTGAGGGTATCGGAGTTGAGACCAAGAAGTCTTGCAGCCTGGCCCAAGGTTTCTCTAGGCAATTCAAGAAATTGGCCTAGGGTGAGGGAGCTTGAAGAGTTATTAACATAGGTGATGTTGATAACCTCTCCCTCACAGGAGATACTGCTCAAAGTAGTGCAATTGATGAGCTTTGTCTTGAACTCCTTAATCTCCTCAAAGGAGAGATGTTTAGGAGGCTGAGAGGATGGTCTTGGTTGTTGTTGGGTAGGCTTAGGTTTAGTGGTTTTGGGTTGAGTCTTGGGTTTTAGGATGGGTAGTTTGGGTGGTTGAGGTGATGTGGTAGGTTTGGGTAGAGTTGTGGGTTGAGGGGTGAAGGTTTCATCAGTGGGTTCAGGTTTGATGGGAAAAGGGGTTGGTTCTGGAGTGGGTTGTGGCTGTGATTGAGTGGCTGGGGTGAAAACCATTCCCTTCATCCTCCTGTACATCTCCTTCCTTTTCCCCAAACGGATGTCAGCTTTTATTTCACTGACTATCCGCTGGAGTGTCCTTTCGGACATAGGTCCCACCTGCCTACCAGAGAAGCCATGAGCCCGAAGGTAGTCCTTCATCCAGGCTTTGTCAGTTGACTTCTTGGCAGCAGTGACCTCCTTCTCTTCCTCCCTCTTCCTCTTCACCATCAGCTTCTCCCTAGCAGCCTTCTTCCTTTCCTTCTCCATTTGATCCTGTTCTTTGTTGTGGAGCAGCAGGATCATATCATCATCATGTGGAGACAGTTCAGGAAGACTGAAGCCTCTTGAGAGGAGGAACTTGATCCTAGCCTCTCTCAGCCTCAGGGCTGCCTCCCTCTGCTCTTGTTCTTCCCTCTCCAAGGCCAACCTGGCTTCCCTTTCTTGTTGTAGCCTGGTTGACCTCTCCAAAGTCACCAACTCCTCTAGTGGTAGCAGGAGTATTTCCTTATTGACAGCTCCAAGACTGATGAGCTGGTCAATGAGTGCTGTTCTTCTCTTCAGGTTGATTTCTTCCTGATTTGCTGCAGCTGCCTTAGAGCTGGCAGCTAGCACCTTTTCAGTTGGAAACCTCCCTTTCTTTTTAGCCTTCTCAATCCTTTCCTCCTCCTGAAGCTCTTCCACAGTCAGTTTTCTTTTGCCTTTGTCTTTGATGGTGCTTGACTGTGGTGGTTCTTGAATGGAGGGTTGTGATTGAGATAGAAGTTCAGCTGGTGCTTGGATTGGAGGTGCTTCAGAAGTGTCCTCCCTGCCCACCTCGGATGCTATGTCAGCAATGACATCTGTGATGGTCAGCTCCTCGGACATCTGAAACAAGCCTTCCGCAGCTTCTATTTCAGCTTCGGAAGAATTTTCTTGTTCTTCCGAGGCTTTCATATAGGCTTCGGAAGCTTCAGTTTGAGCTTCGGAAGATGAGACTGCTGCAAATTCTGTCCCATCTGTTTCAGTTGCTGGGCCATCAGTCCCCATTTCCCCTTCGAAGCTAATCTCAGGTTCCATGAAGACCTTAGGTTGACCAACTTCTTCCACAGTAGTAGAAGGTGCAGTCAGTCTTTGAAGCTCCTCAGCCCCAAAGTAAGCAAGTGTGGTGTCGGGGCTGGGCTGTTCTAGGGATGATCTCAATACAAACTTTGTGAAAAGTCTGTAGAGATCTTGAAGCATACTTGAGTCAATCTCCAGAAAGGATTGAGATGACTCAGGTAGTGTGATTAGTTGGGTGGAAATGAATTGGGTCTGTGGTTCCATAGGTGTTTGTCTCTGAACTTTCTCCCCCTTTTTGGTAGCATCATCTTGAGAGCTAGATGAGCTAGAGGAAGAAGTCATTGAGACCTGAATTGGTACATGCCTAACAGACCTCTCCGTCTGTTTCTCAGCTAGTTGAGCCTTGAGAGAGTTAATCTCAAGTTGCTGAGTGGCAGTCCTTGATTCTAAGATCTTCACCTGTGATTCCAGGTTGGAGACCTTAGAAAGCAAGTACTGAAGTGTTAGTTGCATACTTCCCTCATCTTCATAGGAAGAATCACGGGGAGATGAGATAACATACCTAGTATGCTCACTCTCACCACCAGATGTGGTTTCTTGGCACCCTGGTTTCCTTTGCTCAGAGTCATCTCTTTCAGAGATGTCAATGGGCAAAGTTGCCGTAGACTCAGTCCTAATGATGTTACCACTGTCCTGAGAGCTCAGTGAGAAACTCTGAGTAGTGGCAGCTGAGTCTACATGAGTCCCCTCCACATCAGTGGGACTCACCTCAGTAGCTGGCTGCTGATGGGGGCTAGAGACAAGGGATCCCTCCTGGCTCTGTTGATCTTTCAGAGGGTGTTGTAGATCAACTTCATGGCCATGGAGAGATGTAATCTCTTCATCAGTACGGAGTAAAAGGTCAGTGAAAGAGAGGGTGGTTAGTCCTACTGACCCGGGACTTAGATCAATGTCTACAGGCATTGAGCCTTTGGTGGGGCTGTCCCTAGAAAGCTGCACAGGGGAGTGTAGAGACTCACCCTGCGGGCTAAAGGCTTGGGGTTCGGGCTCAGGGGTTTGAGACTGAGGAGGCTCAAGACCCACATTGAGGTCAAATGTGAAGGATGGTGCGACCTCGGACTGAGTGGGAGCCCATGATTCCACTCTAGTCCTTTCGGTGTGAACAGGAGGAGCTTGTTCAATCAGAGTAGATTGAACAAGGGTTCGTTTGGGGCGTCTTTGATAGGTGGCTTTGATGGGTAAAGAAGGTTTTGGTATTGTGGTGGATGTTGCTGGTGTGGGTTCATCACCTGTGGGGATAACAGGGATGTCACCAGTAGCTATGCGCTCAGTCATCGCTGGAGGTAATGGAGTGTACCGTCCAGTGAAGTTGGTGGACATCTTCTTCAGGATTTTGAAGATGGTAGGCCTCATATGTGGAACAGGAAGAGCAGCTGCGCAGACAAGCTTGCTTGGTTCCATCTCACAGTTGATTATATGTTGAAGAAATCGGGGATACATGAAGAATGTATCTCTGCTCAGATTGGCGATTAGGTTATTCAACACAAATCGTGAGTAGTTGAATCTGAGGCCTCTCACCAACCCATGAACTAGGCATCCTAGTTCATATGGGATTTGATCCCAACCCCCTGATTTGTTGGAGAGGCAGTGTAGAACAATGTGCAGCAAGAACTTCCAATGGTAAGAGAAGTTGAACTTGTATACCGTAGATCTGCTGACATCGCCTCCATATCCCATGAGGATATAGGTGCCTTCCAAGTCTTCCTTGGGGAACTCAGTAGGAGCCCCATCATCGTGAAGCTCGAGATGCTCCCTGATGATCTGTTCATTGATGACCAACTCTTGGCCACAAACTCGGGTTCTCAGGACTCGAACCCCATTCAGTACTGCAGTTTCACCATTGCTCCAAAATTCTGACATATGGTTGGAGTATATGGTGGGGTTAACTGTTAGTGCAGTGAGATAGGTGGATTCGGTGAGAAAGGTGATGATTTGGGTAAAGTCGGCATCCCTTGACGAATCAAGTAACGCGACTTGGTTGTGCTGAGGGTTTAGCGCCATTGAAGAAAAGGTAAGCTTGAAATTTGGATAAATTTGAGGGTTTTACAGTGAAGGGAATAGTTGGGGCTGTAAAGTGGTAAAAGAAGATGAATTTGATCAGTCAAGATTATTTAAAAGGGTGAATAGTGGTATGGTGGTGGTAATAGGGTTACTGTGGGTGGTATGGTGGTTTACGGCAGCGAAATGATGTTGGCGGCAAGGATAATTTTAAATAATCTGACCATCAAGTACAAAATTTTTACTTTTTACAGAGTGGGGCCCAAAAGATATCCATTACAAGTAAAATCTTAACTTCCGAAGGTAAAACATTTCCGAAGGTATTTTCTTCTGAAGGAACTTTATCTTCCGAAGCAAGTCATTGCTTCCTAAGGTAAAGTTGTCTTTCCGAATGGAGAGTTGTATAAGTTTCGGAAGTAGATCTGATATAAAATCAATTGCTTCTTCCGAGACCACAAACTCTTCCGAGAAGAAAATTTCCATTGAGGAATTTGGCTTCGGAAGATATTCAAGGATATCTTCCGAGAGTTAATTCCTCTTCGGAAGGAATTTACACTTGGAATAATTTAAAGATCTTTTGTAACAGGGCTTAAATTGTATTGACACAAGACATTACTCATTTAAAAAGGTTTTCAAAAGAGGTAGTTATTCAATGTTTATCATCCCAATTGCTGATATGAGATACTTAAATCTTTGTTCATCAAATGCCTTTGTGAACAAATCAGCATATTGTTCATTTGAGTCAACTTTGATTAACTTTATCAGCTGTTTTTCATGAATATCTCTAATGAAATGATACCTGATATCAATGTGTTTTGTCTTGGAGTGCTTCACCGGATTCTCAGTAATGGAGATAGCACTGTTGTTGTCAATATGGATAGGAGTAGTCATGAAGTTGAACCCATAGTCTAACATCTGATTTTGAATCCATAGCAGTTGAGCACAGCAGCTAGCAGCAGCAATGTATTCAGCTTCAGCAGTTGATGTAGAGACACAGGATTGTTTCTTGCATTGCCATGAGATAATCCTTCCACCAAGAAATTGACATCCTCCTGATGTTGATTTCTTGTCAATGTTGCAGCCACCATAGTCACTGTCAGAGTATCCATAGAGATTGAAATCACTATTTCTTGGATACCAGAGACCTAGTTTAGGTGCTCCTTTAAGGTATCTGAGGATTCTCTTTGCAGCAGCTAGGTGAGACACCTTCGGAGCAGCCTGATATCTTGCACAAATGCATGTGGCAAACATGATATCTGGTCTACTCGCAGTGAGATACATCAGAGAACCAATAATTGCTCTATACTGATGTTGATCAGTATCCTCCCCCTCAAGGTCAGGGCAAAGATTATGGTTTCTGGGTATGGGTGTCTTGGCTGGTTTACAGTCCTTCATTTCAAATCTTTCTAAGATGTCAGAGACATACTTAGATTGACTTATGAAGAACCCTTCCTTCATCTGTTTCACCTGGATCCCAAGGAAAAAGTCCATTTTTCCCATGGAACTCATCTCAAACTTCTGCTTCATAATGCTTTCAAAGTCTTTACACATTTGATCGTTTGAAGAACCAAATATGATGTCATCAACATAGACTTGTACAAGCAAAATGTCTTCTCCACTCTTTCTTATGAAAAGAGTCTTGTCAATGGTACCTCTAGTGTATCCATTCTTCAGGAGAAACTGAGACAAGGTCTCATACCACAGCCTAGGTGCTTGGTGCAACCCATATAGAGCTTTATCCAGTTTGCACACATAGTTGGGGTGCTGTGGGTCTTCAAATCCTGGAGGTTGACACACATAGATTTCCCTATCTATATCCCCATATAGAAAAGCACACTTGACATCAAGTTGGTAGACTGTGAAGTTCTTGGATGCAGCATAAGCAAGGAAGATCCTAACTGCCTCAAGTCTTGCAACAGGTGCAAAGACATCAGTATAATCGATTCCTTCCTCCTGGGTGTATCTTTGAACTACTAGTCTTGCCTTGTTCTTGATAATCAAGCCTCTATCATCTTTCTTGTTCCTGAATACCCATTTAGTGCCTATGGGTACTTGACCAGATGGTAGTGGGCATAGATTCCAGACCTTTTGTCTTCTGAATTGAAGCAGCTCCTCCTGCATCGATTCAACCCAACTACTATCTTTTAAGGCATCTTCTACCTTCTTTGGTTCCATCTGAGATAAGAAGCATGAGTACAAGCAGACATTCCCATGATGAGTCTGTCTTCTTGTTCTCACACCCTCAGAGACATCCCCTATGATGTTCTCAGTTGGATGAGTGTTGTGAATCCTAAGACGAGGAATCACTTCCAGTTGCAGAGATAAGTCCAAGTTAGACATATTCTGATCAGGAACTGGATCACTCTGTCCAACTGCTGTTTCAGAGTCATTCAATGAGGACTGATTGAATGATTGAGAAACATCATCAATGGTTGGTTGTGAAGTAGTATTAACAGTTGCCTGTTCCTTCAGAATACCACCTCCCTCAACCTGGTGTTGTAATGGATCACCTGAGGAACTTTGAGGTTGATCAAGTGATTCACTTGTTGAAGCTTCACTATTTCTGGAGATAGTTACACTGTCAGATCTGTGAATAGTTGAAGCTTGTTGCCCTTCAGTTCTTGGAGAATTTGGAATAGGTCTGGGAAGCTCATATAGTTGACCTGCATCAGCATCAGCATCACTTTGAGCACCTGTTCCAGCTGAAACGTTCTCACAAGATGGTTTAGAATAGTTTGGAAACAATTCTAAATCAAAAATATACTCAGGTCCATTCCCCCTAACACAAGGAGTGTGCTCATTAACAACTATGTTGGATGACTCCTCAAATTGTTGATTCTTAATATTGTATACTCTATAAGCTTTAGAGCTAGAAGAGTATCCAATAAAGATAGCATCATCCGACTTCTCAGCAAATTTGCCAAGTTGTCCTTTGTGTTAAGTATGGTACACCTGCAGCCAAAGGACCTTAGAAAGCCAATGAACGGTGGCCTTTGTTCCATAACTCATAAGGGGTTTTTCCATGCGGCTTAACTACAAGAACCCTGTTCTGCACATAGCATGCAGTGCTGACTGCCTCTGCCCAGAATGTTAGAGGCAGCTTTGAATCAGCTAACATGGTCCGAGCAGCCTCAATAAGTGTCCTGTTCCTCCTCTCAGCAACACCGTTTTGTTGAGGAGTTCTGGGGGCACTATATTGTCTGGCAATCCCTTTTGATTCACAGAATGAGTCAAGAACGAAGTTCTTAAACTCAGTCCCTTGATCACTTCTAATAATCTTAACCTTGTGATCAATTTGATTTTCTATTTTAAGAATAAAAGATTTTAAAGTTTCAGCAGTTTCATCTTTACTTCTTAAAAAGAATACCCATGTAAATCTTGTAAAATCATCAACGATCACAAGGCAGTATGATTTCCTTCCAATGCTCATTATACTTGTGGGACCAAAAAGATCCATGTGCAATAAGTGTAATGGAGTAGTGATAGAGTTAATACATTTGGATTTATGAGATGATCTGTGTTGTTTCCCTTTCAGGCATGCAACACAGTTATCTTTGCAGAAAAATTCCTTTTTAGGCAAACCATGTACCAAGTTATTTTTAACCAATTTATTCATTGTTTTAAAATTCACATGACACATGCGTTTATGCCATAGTGTTGACTCATCACTATCATCTTTGGAAAGAAAGCATGATACTTCACCCATAGGAGAAGCCTTGTTCATATCCAGCTTGTACATATCCCCTTTCCTGGGAGATCTGAGAAGCACCAATTCCGGAGGAATTGTCATCCCTGGTTTGAGGATAATGCACTCATGTTCTGTGAAAAGCATCTGATGCTTCTGATCACAGAATTGAGAAACACTTAACAGATTGTGTTCAAGCTGTTTGACAAAGTGAACTTTGTCAATGTTTATTCTGCCATTGGATATACTTCCTCTGCCAGAAATATATCCTCCGGTCTCACCTCCAAATTGGACAGGCCCTCCATTAAAGTTCTGGAATTGTTGAAGGAGAGATCTGTTCCCTATCATGTGCCTGGAGCATCCACTATCTACAATCCAGATGTTGTTGTTCTTGTCAAATGGATGTCCCTGCACATAAGATGAGATGGTTAGTTTTGTTTGGAAGCCCAATCCTTGCAGGTCTTGGGCTCTTCCAAAGATAGTGACATAATTGAACCGAAAGATATGCAATGGGGTTCAATAGAGGTCATTGTTGAAGAAGAGGTTTGGGCTGCAGCATCTTCCTTGATCTTCCAATCCATCCTTTGGTTGATCTTTGAGGATGAGCTTGTTGAAACTTTTGCAGCATGGTCTTCTTCCGAAGCTTCTCTCTTTTCGGAAGAAGCCTTCACCACCTTTTCTTCCGAAGTAGTCTTCTTTTGAGATGGTTTCAAGGGAGCCTTCTTGTTCTTCCGAACCTTAGAAGGTTTGGCTTCCGAAGCCACTTTCCCTTCGGAAGAAGCAGTTTCTTCCGAAACCAACTTGGCTTCCGAGACCAACTTTCCCTTTTTCATCATTTGGACCTTTTGAAGTGGTCCAACTGAGAAACCTTCTCTGGCTACTTCTTTTCTAACATTATTTGCATAATGTGTGCTTGCTGGATTGTAGTAACAATCTTTAGCCATGTGGTTGTGCAGACCACACATTATGCATGCAATGTTAGTCTTCTGGGAACTTGCAGGTTGCTGTTTCTTGGGTTTCTTCTCTTCATCAGCAACTTTCCCTTTCAACTTCTGATCCTTCAGTAGGACAGGAGTGCTGGTACTACACTCCTTTCCTGAATCAGGAGTACCTACCACTTGAAATCCGGCAGAAATGAAGACACCCTTTTGCTTAGGGTCAAACTTAAGCTTGGACTCTGCAACCTTCTTAGCAGTCCTTCTAGCAGCTTTAGCTCTGCTTCTTCTTGCCTTGGTGGTCAGGATTTGGTCATCACAGGTGGAGATGGGTGTATCCTCCTGTTTCTCCCCTGTGGAGGCCACTATTTTTGCTTCATCCTCTAGTTCCAATGGAGAAGGGTCAGCAGTTGGAACCTTTTGCTCTTCAGTACCACATCTAGGTAGTCTTATAGACTCATAAGAGTGTGGTGGAGCTATTTCACTGGTTCCCAACCCTTCTTTGTTTTGATAAAACATTTTGGAATGAGAGGTTGATGCAAGAATAGTTTGGAAGCTTTGCTCAGCAATAGCTTGCTTCCTGGCCTGAGCCTCAGCTGTAACTAACTAGGCTTGAACTTCAGAAAGTTTGGAGATCAGATCTTTGATTTGAGTCTTGTAGTTAGTCTTTTCATGTTTTAAAAGAGACACAGTTTTCTCTAACTCATCAATTTTCCTTTGATAGTCAGATTCAGCTCTTTTAAAGTCAGATTTTAGCACATTTAAAGACTCAACCTCAGATCTGATTTCCGAAATGTAATCCTTATACAATTTAACTTTAGCAATACAGGCAGCAGTACAAAGATGTTCATATACCTGATCATCATCTGTTCCGGCCATGAGTGCTTGAGCGGGAGTCACATCCTGTACCATGAAGCTCCAGTCAACTTCTTGAGCAACAGCAGCTGTTTCAGTTGACTTTTCTTCATGCTTGGGGGCAGTGGGATGTGTGGAGGCCTGTGGGGTTCCCGGGTTGTTCTTGGGAGCCTTGCATTCCCTAGCAAAGTGACCAAGTTGGTTGCAGTTGTAGCACCTTGCTTTGCTTTTATCAAACCCAAACTTGCTGTTGACTGGGTTTTGAGGGAATTGCCTTCCAGTTCTCTTGAAGAACTTCTTCGCTTTGTAAGTTAAAAGAGCCATCTGCTGGACAATATCCATGTACTCCACATCATCTGGATTGAAGCACTCAAGATCATCAAAGCAGTATTGAAAATCACCAGAGTGTCCACTTCCAGAGACAAAGGCACAACTATCCTGAAAGGAGTTGTGTTGAACCTTTTGAGACTTTGGAGTCTCAGGTAGAGTAATGAAGGGTCCAGTATGTGAGTTGTCAGGGTAGCATAGCAAGGGATGCTGTGGTTCTATGCTTTCCCTTTCAACCACATGAAGGGCTGAACTCTGTTGGTTATTGGAGTGGTCAGAGGAGTTCTGCATGTTCATCTCCATCTGAAATGCACTTAGGATACCATACAACTCTGTGAGAGGAAGAGTCTTAAGGTCCGAAGTTCTCTTGATGACAACACAGTAGTGAGTCCATAGCTTAGGAAGAGAAGACATGAACTTCCTAAGTATGTCTCTGTTCTCAAGAGCTACTCTAATATCCGCCAGAGTGTCTACTAGCTCAACATACCTGAAGTATTGTTGAGTCAAGGTCTCACCAGCCTTGAAAGTAAAGTTCTCAAACTGCTGCTTCAAGAGATCTTTCTTGTTCTCTTGAGTTTCCTTGGATCCCTCATACATCAGCTTCAAAGCTTCCCATAAATCTTTAGCAGTCTTGCACTTCTTGAAGCGTCTGTAGACAGAGTTGGGGAGAGCAGTTTGGAGACAAGTCATAGCCCTTTGATCTAGCTCTATTCTCTTCCTATCTTCCTCTGAGTAATCATCAACATCTTTTGGAATGATGCGATTACCAGTGGCAGATGTAGTGCTTGGTATGAAAGGACCATTGACAATGGAGTCCCACATCCTTGAATCTTGACACTTGATGAAGCCTTCCATCCTGATACACCATGTGTCAAAGTCTTCAGGGGTGATCATGGGGGACTTGGTCAAGGTACCAGTTTCCATATCAGCCTTGGAGAGAGCAGCCATTTTGAGTGAGTGGATTGTGGTGAGGAGTGAAAAACAGGTTGATTAGGATGGTAAGATCTCACAATCAAGAGCCTGGAGCTCTGATACCAAATGCAGGATCGATTTCGGGTGGTTTTTCTCTCAACTCACTGTGAATCAACACTCGGCAAGCAGTCTTTAGGAAGAGTTGATCACAATATAACAAGTAGCAATCAGTAAGAAAATTAACACAGCAAGTAATTTTCAAGGTACTTTTATATATTGCTTCTCAACTCAAAGGATTACAAGACGCTTGGACTCTAATCGCTTGTCTAAAGAGTTACAGGGAGAAGATATATATAATACTACCTACAGCCGGGAATACTTTGATTCCAGCTGGACACCTCTAACCTTACATCTATACTACAAGACTCTAGGTGAGGTCTTTCAGACATTTTGCATGCCTGAGAGTTGGTAGTCAGGACATGTCCCTGACTTACCTTGTCACCAACTAAAGTTGGTAACATGTACTATCATAAAAAGGTGAGCAGTAGAATAAAGTATGGTCAACAGCATGGTCTTTTAGGAAGAACCCATGCTGTGTCACCCATGCTGTGTCAGAGGTCTGCATGCGGACTGACAGGGACCATACCTTTATCTGCTGGACATAGCATTGTTTTCCGAAGGATAAAGTGCTTCGGAAGAACAACTTCTTCCGAAGGCACTTATACTTCGGAAGACTGCTTCTTCCGGAGCTTGGAGTCTTCTTTGTCTTCGGAAGCTTTCAGACTTTGTCTTCAGCTCTTTCATCAGACTTTGTCTTCGGAAGCTTTCAGACTTTGTCTTCAGCTCTTTCATCAGACTTTGTCTTCGGAAGCTTTCAGACTTTGTCTTCAGCTCTTTCATCAGACTTTGTCTTCGGAAGATATCTTCATCTGTTGGCTTCAGTTGTTGTCTTCAGTAGTTGACTTCAGCTTTTGCCTTCAGTAGATATCTTCAGCTGTTGTTCCTTAGACTCTCGGAAGATCTCTTGCTTGGCTTCGGAAGCCCTTTAATGTAGTACCAAAAGTGACTATGAAGTGAATTTGGTTGCACCAGCCTCATCATGATCCAACAAAAACCTGCCATGATCGAGTTTGGTATGGCAGTGAGCAAGATAGTCATAGCTTTGCTATCAATGTCCATCTTCTTGTAGTCTTCATCCGAGTAATCTTCGACTTCCTTTTCAATCATGGCACCATCTCCAATTTATGAAGCCACTTTTGGTATGTATGGTCCATGAGTAATAGACTTCCACATACGGGAGTCTTGATACTTGATGAATCCTTTAATGCATTGACACCAGCGCCTAAAGTTATCAGGGACCTTAAGAACTTTCTAAGAACATCACTATTTGCAGGATCGATATTGTTCTCTCAACACTTAGTGTTTCTTACAAACTGTTAAATATCACTCGTTTGATGAATGCAGAATCAAGAACTCAGTTGATAATAATATAATAAGTGAAGAACACAAGAAATGGTTTTCAACATACTTGTATATTATCTCTCAACTAAGTATTACAAGACTCATGCAGAAGCATGGATACTAAGTTACAATGAGCGACTATATATACTACTATCTACAGCTTGTTATACGTGGATAACATGCTGGGACTTACTTCTAAACAAATACTACATTGCTAGAAGTATGGTATATTAGATAAAGTATTATCTAAGATAAGGTAGTCATGACAGGTCCATGACTTACATTTTGGTCACCAACTAAAGGTGGCAGCTGTACTGGCTAAGAAATGGTGAACAGCGGACAAAAGTAAGGTCAACCACATGAACATGGAAAGCATCTTGAAGAGAATCGGAGTAGGCAGCAAGTGTCAGTCGGACCATGCTTTGTCCACTGGTTCATACTGTGATTCTTCTGAAGTTAAAAATGGCTTTGAAAGAATAAGTTCTTCCGAACCATTTATATTTCGGAATACTCAGCTTCTTCCGAGGCTTTGTCTTTGGAAGACTTTATATTTACTCTTCGAAGTGTCTACTTCGGAAGAATATCTTC
Source organism: Flaveria linearis (assembly GCA_024085815.1). Classification (NCBI taxonomy): domain Eukaryota; kingdom Viridiplantae; phylum Streptophyta; class Magnoliopsida; order Asterales; family Asteraceae; genus Flaveria; species Flaveria linearis. The sequence goes on from CM044006.1 coordinate 52,932,716, forward strand.
TAAGTCTCGGAAGACTGAGTTTAGTCTTTGGAAGCTCTTCGAAAGATCACTAGGTAAGCTTTGGAAGTTGCAGTATTGCCTTCGGAAGACTTCTCTTAGCTGTACAGATTTCTTCTAAGTGTTGTTTTGGATGCATCAGCCTCAATAGATCCAACACTATTCTCCATCTTCACTCCGGCTTCATTTACAAAGTCTAGTAGTTTGACATATCTAAGATATCTGGCAATCATGGTTTCACCCTACTGAAACCAAAGTTTTTAAAATTCTACTTCAAGACATCTTTTTTATTATCCTTCATGTCTTTAGTTCCTTTAATCCGGCATTCAATGCTTCCCAAAACTTCTGTGCAAATGTGAATTTCTTGATGTCGTGGATGATGTTGTTTGGTATGCTCATTCTGATCAGCCATAGAGCCTTTGAATCCACGTCCTTCTTTTTCAGAACTTTATTTGAGTACTTTGAGGGATCTTTAGGAATCATGACTCCACCTTCACCAGCACCTTGAACCATGGAGACATATGGTCCATTCAAAATAGAGAGCCATAGTCTCAAATCTTCATTCCTTAGAAAATATTCCTTTTGGATTTTCCAAGTATCATAGTCATATGGTGTGAACATGGGGGGTTTGTTTTGAGTTTCATTCTCTAAGTCATGCTTACTTGAGATGTCACACCCCGACCGACGGAGGAATCATCGGAGCGGACGAGGGAATGATTGATTGTTCATAACACATGGTTGTCTTATAGTGGAAATAATATTAAAATCAGATTACAAGATAATTTAAGTTCAACATACACAAATACAACAATTGAAACCACAAATAGTAATTGTCTTTTATTTTAACTAAGTCCGGGTCTTAAATGAGCAGGTAGAAGTCCAATATCTTGCTTAACCTGAAATCATGTGAGAAAATAAAGTCAGCTAACGAATTAGCTGGTGAGTAGTCATAGTTTTGAGTATACATATAGATTGATTGATTGATTGAGAATAATCCAATTCACAAGGTATCGTTAAGACTTATATTGCAATAGTAAAGCATATAGATAAACCGACACAATAGAAACCCCTTGACTTGACACTTGCATATAATAGACTCCACACATACACCATAGATTGACTTTTGCCTCTGGCACAATCACCACTCGACTATTCATATGGGGTGGGTTGTCCAAACCAGTAGATCTACCATTGATACCAGGATTGATTGATTGAATTAGGGTTTTATTGTCGTCCAGTTTAGCATAGTATGATCACGTAATTGCAAGTAATAACATAACATGTCTTGAATTTAATTTAGAATGAAACAACAATAGAATATCATGATTGAATATATTGTATCACATGATTTCCCCCAAATAGGAAATGATATAAAAAAGGGGATATGAATACTCACTTGATTGACGAGATTTGAATTTGGACGTGATAGATTAGGCACCTACGATTTCCTTATGATTAACCTAAGGAATGGTGTCTCAAATTAGAATAATAATGATTTGGGAATTTGGGAATGTATTAGGATTTCCATTAGGTCTTGAATGGTAGTTTAAACAAAGTAATTTTTATTACATTTGATTGTCTTGAAATATAATAAATTCATTTCAAGTAATTTTATAGAAATAAATCTACCAATATACTTGACCATTTGATTGGTTGTTAAAGTGCAGGAAGAATGAATAATTAATTTTTTATTAATTAATCATATGATAACCAATTAAAATTTTAATTATTTAAGTGACTCAAAAGTGATAAAAATAATTTGGAAGGATCTAGGTCGATTTTTAGTGACTTTATAAATTATCAACCTATAATGTAAAAGTTTGAAATATTAAAGAATGAAAATAATAATTAATAAGTAAATAATTATTGGTCAAATGAATAATTAATCTGAAAAATAAATTTCTTAGTTTTTGAACAATTAAAACGCTTTATGTTTGATTAAAAGAAATAATAGTATATAAATATTTAAAATAAATTATATTGTTTATATTGCTTTATATTTTATTGTTTTAAAAAAAATTTAAAGAAAAATTGCAGAAGATGGTTTTGATGTTTTAAAAATAAACAAGTTTATAAAAATGATTTTTATAGTTATTCAGAATTTTTTGTAACTTTTAAAGGCTTAAAACAAAGCAAAAAAAATGTTTGAGGTTGCCCGGGTTCGAACCCGGGACCTCCAGTATGTGTTGTGAGTACAGAACCATCAAACCAAGGGTCGTGGCCGCGATAGGATTCTGTTTCAGATTCTTTTAAGCATCGACCACAGAAACCCCCAAATCGGTTTGAGCCCTAGTTCGAACCCGATTCAAATTGAGGTTTGATTCGATTCTTAATGCATCTGAATTCATGGGGCTTTTGACCCTCATGAAAAATCGAGTGTGTGTGTATGTGTAATTACCCGAATGAGGTTCGAATTGAAGCTGAACTGGTCGAGAACAGGTCGCGGCACAGGTTGGTGATCGATTGATGATCAAACCTTGATGGATTTCAAATTAATTTCGTGGAAAGCTTCGAATAATGATGGGAATTAAAAGCCCCTTATCAATTTTGACTAAAATCGATCGGAGGTTAGGTTTTGATAGTGTTGTAGGTCGCAAAAGAGGAGGTGTTCGAAGGTGGTGTTTAAGTTCGTTTTAAGCGAAATTGATAATGGGAGTTGATTAGAAACTGACTTATGGTAGTTCATATTCGTTTAATTTGATTAAAATAAGGTGTTAGTGCGGTCTGTGGACTGACAAAGGTCCGACAACGCGTGGCTCGGATTCTACATCGCACTAGCTCGAATTTTGGATTGTCTGTGTGGCACGCGTTCGAATCTCCCACGTGAATGTGTCGGGAGTGTTTGTTTTGGTCAAAACCTCGTTAATCGGGGTCGTTTTGGTCGCCGGAAAGTCACCGGAAAGGTTGGCCGGCGGTGAGGGTGTTCGACGGGGAGGGGGTTTGGGTTTTTAAAAAAATTTACACATCCGGTCCCTATGGTTTTAAGTTTTGATATTTTATGTTTGAAACTTTCCTTTAAAGTTTTGAAAATTACCAAATGACCCCTGGACCTTATTATTGTTATTACTATTATTGTTATTATTATTATTATTATTGTTATTATTATTATTATTATTATTATTATTATTATTATTACTATTATTATTTATATTATTACTACCACTATTATTATTATTATTATTATTATTATTATTATTATTATTATTATTATTATTATTATGATTATTGTATTTTTTCGGAATCAACATCGAACAAAATCAACTTTATTAAAAAAAATACGCAATGTTACAGTCTCCCCTGCTTTAGGAAATTTCGTCCCGAAATTTTAATCACGAGGAGGCTGAAACGAAGAGATGAGGATACTTGGATTTCATTTGGTCCTCGCGTTCCCAGGTGAACTCTGGCCCACGTTTAGACTCCCAACGAACTTTGACAATTGGTATTCGGCTGCGTTTGAGTTGTTTGACTTCCCAATCCATAATTTCTACAGGTTTCTCAATAAAGTGCATAGATTCATCAATCTGGACTTCTTCGAGTGGGATGTGGAGATTTTCATCGGCAAGACATTTCCTGAGATTTGAAACATGAAACGTCGGGTGTATATTGCTGAGTTCTTGGGGTAGTTCAAGCTTGTAGGCCACTTTCCCAATTCGCTCGAGCACTTTGAATGGACCCACGTAACGAGGTGCTAGTTTCCCTTTCTTTCCAAAGCGATTCACTCCCTTCCAAGGTGATACCTTAAGAAGTACGAGATCACCGACATTGTATTCCATGGGCTTACGTCTTTTATCAGCATAATGCTTTTGACGATTCCTAGCAGCCACCAAGTTATCACGGATCTTATGAATTTTGTCTGTTGTTTCTTTTATCAATTCCGGACCAGTAATCTGTGATTCACCAACTTCAGACCAGCAGATGGGAGACCGACACTTTCGGCCATACAAGGCCTTAAATGGTGCCATCTGGATGCTGGTATGGTAACTGTTATTGTAAGAGAATTCGATCAACGGGAGATAAGAATCCCACGATCCACTGAAATCAATGACACAAGCCCGGAGCATATCCTCGAGGGTTTGTATCGTTCTTTCAGTCTGACCGTCGGTTTGCGGGTGATAGGCTGTGCTAAGATTTAGTTGAGTCCCAAGAGCTGATTGAAGACTTTTCCAGAAATGAGAGATGAAACGACCATCGCGATCAGAGATAATATCTAGAGGTACACCATGCCGACTGACTATTTCATTGATGTAAATACGAGCCAATTTCTCGACTCGATAATCTTCCCGAATTGGAATGAAATGAGCCGACTTAGTCAATCGATCAATGATAACCCAGATACTATCGTGACCACCAGCGGTACGAGGCAGCTTGGTGATGAAATCCATGGATATGCTTTCCCATTTCCATAATGGAACCTCGGGTTGTATGAGTAATCCAGAGGGACGTTGATGCTCGGCTTTGACTTTGGAACATGTGAGGCATTTAGATACATACAAGGCTATATCCTTCTTCATGCCGGGCCACCAATATTAGTTCCGAAGATTCATGAACATCTTATCTGCTCCCGGATGAATAGAATAACGAGCCTTATGAGCCTCATCCATGATGGTTGTTCGAAGATTATCGCGATTCGGAATCCCATGTCGATTTAGAAAGTACAGTAGTCCGTCCGATTTGGTTTCCAATTGGAGTTCAGCACCGCATGACATTTCCTCATACATGTTGCCCTCGGTGACTGATTCATGTTGAGCTTCGAGTATACGGGTCAAGAGGTCGGTTTGAATGGTAACACTTTGAAGCATAACTTGACCCTTACGACTTAATGCATCGGCTACGACATTAGCTTTACTTCACAGTCATAGTCATTGAGTAGTTCGACCCATCGTCGTTGCCTCATGTTAAGCTCCTTCTGGTTGAAGATGTACTGGAGACTCTTATGATCGGTGAATACAACACATTTAGTGCCATAGAGATAGTGTCTCCAGATTTTGAGTGCGAATACAACAGCACCCAATTCAAGATCGTGCGTCGTATAACTTTTCTCATGAATCTTCAATTGTCTTGAAGCATAAGCTATAACTTTGCCTCGCTGCATGAGAATGCACCCTTGACCTTGTTTTGAAGCGTCACAATAGACAACAAAGTCGTCGTTTCCATCAGTAAGTGTTAGAATCGGTGCCTCACACAACTTTTGCTTGAGGGTTTGAAATGCTTTTTCTTGATCAGGCCCCCAAGAAAAAGGCTTATCCTTGTGGGTCAAAGCAGTGAGTGGCACAGCAATCTTAGAGAAGTTAGGAATAAAACGTCGATAATATCCGGCTAGACCAAGGAATGAACGAATCTCTGTAGGAGTTTTAGGTTCTCCCCATTTCTTTACCGCCTCGATCTTTGCGGGATCAACGTGAATTCCCTTGCTGTTTACTATGTAACCCAGAAATTGAACCTCATTAAGCCAGAATTCACACTTTGAGAATTTGGCGTAGAGTTTCTCTTTTCTCAGAAGTTCGAGTATTAGACGAAGGTGGTTTTCGTGATCGGATTTAGATTTGGAGTATATCAAAATGTCGTCGATGATTACGATCACGAATTTGTCTAGGTATGGTCGGCACACGTGATTCATTAAATCCATGAATATTGCCGGTGCGTTGGTTAACCCTAATGGCATCACTGTAAACTCGTAGTGGCCATATCTTGTTCGGAAAGCGGTTTTTGGAATATCATCATCGTGCACACGGAGCTAGTGATAACCAGAACGAAGATCGATCTTTGAGAAATGAGTGGCTCCTTGAAGCTGATCAAACAGATCGTCGATTCTGGGTAATGGGTAACGGTTCTTGATTGTGAGTTTGTTGAGCTCTCGATAGTCGATACACATGCGAAAAGAACCATCCTTTTTCTTCACGAATAAGACTGGAGCTCCCCATGGTGATGAGCTCGGGCGAATGAATCATTTGTCTGACAGTTCTTGCAATTGGCTAGCAAGTTCTTGCATTTCGGAAGGTGTGAGACGATAAGGTGATTTTGCCACGGGAGTTGCACCAGGTACAAGGTCGATCCTGAATTCAACTTGACGAACGGGGGGAAGACCGGTTAAGTCTTCGGGAAAGACTTCGGGAAATTCACGAATAACCGGAATGTCTTCAATCTTCCTAGGGTTCTTATCCGTTTTCACGATATGGGCTAAGAAAGCCACGTAATGCTTGCGGAGGTACTTTTGGGCTTTGGTGCAAGACATGAGTTTAATTCTTTGGAAGGCTTTTCCCCGTAAATATTTAACACCTTTTCGGGCGTAAGAGGGATTCAGATGACTTTCTCGAAACAAACAACTTCAGCATGGTTCTTAGATAACCAATCCATGCCGATAATGACATCGAAATTTCCAAGTTGCATCGGCGTAAGGTCGATAGAAAAATCATGTTCGCTAAGACTAAGGGTACAGTTTGAAATAATTGAATCGATTGTGATAGGTTTCCCGTCGGCTATTTCTACCGTGAATGGTTTCTCCAACTTAGTTCTCGTACTAGCAAGCAAAGGCTCAAATTCTAAGGATACAAAACTTTTGTCGGCGCCGGTATCAAACAAGACTGAAGCATAATGATTATTGATTAGAAACATACCATTCACCACATCGTTATTGGTTTGAGCTTGATGAGCATTGATCTTGAATGCTCGACCTTGAGCGGCAGGGACGGCCCTGAGAAGCTTCGGACATTGGTTACGGAAGTGGTTAGGATCCCCGTATTGGTAGCAAGCTCTTGCTTGCGTGATCGTCGGGGTATGCTGAACAGTCGGTGCGGCCACTGGAACCCTTGCAGTATTCTTGCACACGTTGAATGTATGCCCAAAACGACCACAGTTTGTGCATTGACGACACTGAACGTTAGCGGGATGGTGATACTTGCAGTGGTTACACTGCGGAAAGGGTCCAGCGTATGGCTTTTTCATCGGTGGTTGGTTGTTTACTGTGGGTTGACGAGTTGGAGGGACTTGATTAATTGGCACAGCAGGGGTAATCACAGCAAAGTTTTGAGAATTGGCCTTCCTCTTCTTGTTCCTGGAAGGCTCGGGTTGGTCGGTTTTGACGGTTTCGTTAGGAAGTTTGTCGGTATTCTTTTTCGATCCTTTCCTGGTTAAGGAACCAGCTTTCACAGGGATTATCGGTTAACTGTGCAGCCAGCCTGATAGCATCTTCTAGTGTGGAAGGATTCCTTCCTAGCACCGTATCCTGAATCTGCATAGGTAGTCCACCAATGTATTTCTCGATGGCCCGAGAGGTAGGGGTAGCAAGATGCGGTACCAAAAGGCTCAGTTCGTGGAATCGGTTAGTGTATGCTAGGTTCTCGCCACTGTGTTGGGTTAACTCCCAGTATTCAGCTTCCAGTTTTCGGACTTCGTTTCTTGGACAGAACTCTTTAGTCATGAGCTCCTTAACTTCATCCCATGTTAATGCTAGAGCAGCATCAGTTTCACGGGTTCGTTTCTCCCCGTTCCACCAAGTGAGTGCGCGTTTCTGGAGAACACTTGTGGCATACCGGACTTTTAGATTTTCAGGGCATTCGCTGTTTAGGAAGGTGTTCTCGATGCTTTCGAACCATTGTAGTAATCCGGTAGCTCCTTCAGTTCCACTGAACTTAGTGGGGTTGCAAGAACTGAAATGTTTGAAGGTACAAGTTTTGGAAGGGTTTGGTGCAGTTGGGTTTTGATCGGTATTGTTGCCTTGGTTCAAATGGGTAAGCAGAGTTGGGATAATAGCAGCAACTTCACGTGCTACAATAGCAGCAATCTTGCGGCCAGGGTTTCTAGATCGTGAACGGATTTGACGAGAAGCCACTCTGAAATATCATTGAGATAGTTTATGAGAATTGGGTAATAAGAGCTATACAACATGAAAACGAGAATCGAGAATTTGGCATAATAACGATGATATGTTCCGAGTGTAATCGTTTGATTCATAAATCAAAGCGAATACGTTGACTAATCAAAGTGTTATGTCCAACACAACCTCATTGAAGACATGCGTACCTATAAGCAGATACTCATCCCGAGGGTTCCCAGGTAAGGTAGACAGGTCCATCGGTTGATTTGGATTTATACGAATACCTTGCCTAGACAGAACACCTCGAGATACAGGCATCCCACTCTTCCAGCATTGCATGTATTCAGTTGTGAGACACAGACTTTGACGAGATTTTGAAAACCATGAATAACAATCGAGTTTTGGAGTTTGAAATCACTTGAATTAGGCAGACAATACCTTAGAATATGGTTTAAGATTCGTGTGTACATTGATAAGATTTAAAGTATAAGAAGAATCACGTAAGGCATATAATCATATAATCAAGTATAAACATGTAAGGCACATAAAATCCTATCTAAGCATGTAAAATACATGAGAGGACTCATGTGTAAAGGTACTTAGTTATAGTCTAGGTCATTGTATTTCTAATAACCTAATTCCCTATAACCATGGCTCTGATACCAATCTGTCACACCCCGACCGACGGCGGAATCATCGGAGCGGACGAGGGAATGATTGATTGTTCATAACACATGGTTGTCTTATAGTGGAAATAATATTAAAATCAGATTACAAGATAATTTAAGTTCAACATACACAAATACAACAATTGAAACCACAAATAGTAATTGTCTTTTATTTTAACTAAGTCCGGGTCTTAAATGAGCAGGTAGAAGTCCAATATCTTGCTTAACCTGAAATCATGTGAGAAAATAAAGTCAGCTAACGAATTAACTGATGAGTAGTCATAGTTTTGAGTATACATATAGATTGATTGATTGATTGAGAATAATCCAATTCACAAGGTATCGTTAAGACTTATATTGCAATAGTAAAGCATATAGATAAACCGACATAATAGAAACCCCTTGACTTGACACTTGCATATAATAGACTCCACACATACACTATAGATTGACTCTTGCCTCTGGCACAATCACCACTCGACTATTCATATGGGGTGGGTTGTCCAAACCAGTAGATCTACCATTGATACCAGGATTGATTGATTGAATTAGGGTTTTATTTTCGTCCAGTTTAGCATAGTATGTTCACGTAATTGCAAGTAATAACATAACCTGTCTTGAATTGAATTTAGAATGAAACAACAATAGAATATCATGATTGAATATATTGTATCACATGATTTCCCCCAAATAGGAAATGATATAAAAAGGGGATATGAATACTCACTTGATTGACGAGATTTGAATTTGGACGTGATAGATTAGGCACCTACGATTTCCTTATGATTAACCTAAGGAATAGTGTCTCAAATTAGAATAATAATGATTTGGGAATTTGGGAATGTATTAGGAATTCCATTAGGTCTTGAATGGTAGTTTAAATAAAGTAATTTTTATTTCATTTGATTGTCTTGAAATATAATAAATTCATTTCAAGTAATTTTATAGAAATAAATCTACCAATATACTTGACCATTTGATTGGTTGTTAAAGTGCAGGAAGAATAAATAATTAATTTTTTTATTAATTAATCATATGATAACCAATTAAAATTTTAATTATTTAAGTGACTCAAAAGAGATAAAAATAATTTGGAAGGATCTAGGTCGATTTTTAGTGACTTTATAAATTATCAACCTATAATATAAAAGTTTGAAATATTAAAGAATGAAAATAATAATTAATAAGTAAATAATTATTGGTCAAATGAATAATTAATCTGAAAAATAAATTTGTTAGTTTTTGAACAATTAAAACGCTTTATGTTTGATTAAAAGAAATAATAGTTTATAAATATTTAAAATAAATTATATTGTTTATATTGTTTTATGTTTTATTGTTTTAAAAAAAATTTAAAGAAAAATTGCAGAAGATGGTTTTGATGTTTTGAAAATAAACAAGTTTATAAAAATGATTTTTATAGTTTTTCAGAATTTTGAGGTTGCCCGGGTTCGAACCCGGGACCTCCAGTATGTGTTGTGAGTACAGAACCATCAAACCAAGGGTCGTGGCCGCGATAGGATTCTGTTTTAGATTCTTTTAAGCATCGACCACAGAACCCCCAAATCGGTTTGAGCCCTAGTTTGAACCCGATTCAAATTGAGGTTCGATTCGATTCTTAATGCATCTGAATTCATGGGGCTTTTGACCCTCATGAAAAATCGAGTGTGTGTGTATGTGTAATTACCCGAATGAGGTTCGAATTGAAGCTGAACTGGTCGAGAACAGGTCGCGGCACAGGTTGGTGATCGATTGATGATCAAACCTTGATGGATTTCAAATTAATTTTGTGGAAAGCTTCGAATAATGATGGGAATTAAAAGCCCCTTATCAATTTTGACTAAAATCGATCGGAGGTTAGGTTAAGTTCAAAGGTGGTGGTTAAGTTCAAATTGATAGTGTTGCAGGTCGCAAAAGAGGAGGTGTTCGAAGGTGGTGGTTAAGTTCGTTTTAAGCGAAATTGATAATGGGAGTTGATTAGAAACTGACTTATGGTAGTTCATATTCGTTTAATTTGATTAAAATAAGGTGTTAGTGCGATCTGTGGACTGACAAAGGTCCGACAACGCGTGGCTCGGGTTCTACATCGCACTAGCTCGAATTTTGGATTGTCTGTGTGGCACGCGTTCGAATCTCCCACGTGAATGTGTCGAGAGTGTTTATTTTGGTCAAAACCTCATTAATCGGGTCGTTTTGGTCGCCGGAAAGTCACCGGAAAGGTTGGCCGGCGGTGAGGGTGTTCGACGGGGAGGGGGTTTGGGTTTTTAAAAAAATTTACACATCCGGTCCCTGTGGTTTTAAGTTTTGATATTTTATGTTTGAAACTTTCCTTTAAAGTTTTGAAAATTACCAAATGACCCCTGGACCTTATTATTGTTATTATTATTATTGTTATTATTATTATTATTATTATTATTATTATTATTATTATTATTATTATTATTATTTATATTATTACTACCACTAGTATTATTATTATTATTATTATTATTATTATTATTATTATTATTATTATTATTATTATTATTATTATTGTATTTTTTCGGAATCAACATCGAACAAAATCAACTTTATTAAAAAAAATACGCAATGTTACATGAGATGGCTACAATATTCATTTGAAAAGGATAAAAGGGTATGAAGTAGTGTGGTGTTTGATAGTGTCATCAAAATATTACAAGTGAGTTGTTGAAAGTTGACTTCAAGCAAATCAAGAGCCCAGGCTTTAATATGACTTATTGGAATGGGGTTATGTATTAACAAGGGTTTTTTATTTGATTAGAAGTTAACAAATATGGAATCTAAGTTAACAACTTACTAACAAACACAAGTACTTTGAGTAATGATAATTACATAAGTTGTTCATTCAAAGTATTCACTTGATTAATTAAGACTGAGTGCAAAGAGTAATATTCCACAGATACACAAGTGGCTTAACAAAGCTTACCTATGCTATACAAGTATGAGGGTTTACTATCAAATCTAAACAATAAGAATAAGATATCCTATGTACAGAATGTACAACAAGATAGATGGTGTGTGCAAATAGTATATATTTTTTGATAAAGGTCTTTTCATATAGATTCATTTTTGAATGGTTATTACTAATACTTAACTATACACACAAAAGGCAAGTGTATCTGTCATGAGGTAATATAGTGATGGTAATAAACGAATATCAATCCGTGGATACACTACGTCTACTCAACAACCCTTATAATTGACTATTAATTTTGATTTAGAAAAATGATAAGTTAAACAAGACAACGGTAAATAAAGATAGATAAAGATTAACACTTTTGGTGATTCTTTTAGTGAAATAAGACCATCATCCTAATTAAGATAGCACTTATGTAACTATAATAAATTGGTGGTGTGGTTAAAGATATTGATTAATGTAATTATGTTAATATTCATAGACATGAGCCAAAACAAATTTATCGTCTACCAGCTTCGTAGTGACAAGTACACCAACATTGAGTAACTTACAATGCTAATCCTCGAAACCACTAGTAATGTAGGTAATACTTATGCACCCTCTTAACATACTATTCCTGAAAACATAACTTAATGTTAAAAAAGAGTTGATCAAGTTCCTTTCTAGTATATTATTAATTTTAAATAACCATAACAATCACTGTAGATTTCAAAGACTAAAAAAAGGGAACCCGCAAATGATCAGAAAGTTAAAGTGATATGATTCCTAATAACAATTTATAGTTCATTAGCCATGGTTTAATGAAAACAGGTTTCACAAATAAAAGTTAGTTCATATTCTTTTCATCCTTGTATGATAATCATAATTATAAATTATAAATTTATAAATCCTCATTTAAATGTAGATGCTACTTATTAAAAGTTTACCCAAGATTACCATAACATTAACATAATATAAACCACACGGTTAGTTTATCACAAGTTACATAAACTTTTACTAAATTAGGATAATAAATTAAGTTTAACTCATAATAAGCTTGAACATAACAATAAAGATAGAAGATAGTAATGAAATCATGGTAAATTAGAACAATCAAACTAATGATCCACTATGGATTATGTTAAACGATCCCAAGCTTCTTTTAAATGTTGAACAGACCTACAAAACCTTCTAAGGACTTCCAAAGGTTTCTGAGAGGAAACACCAGCACTTCACCTCCTAAAAGCTCTCTTCAAAGTTGTAAATGAGCTCCTATTTATAGGCTTTCTAGATTGTTTAATCATGGTCTCATGCCTCCTTTGCTAGTATAGTGTATGTAAAAGTTGGTCGGCTCATACGCTCAAAAATTGCCGGGCACAGCCCCTTGTTTGTGGTGGGGCACGGGCCCATGCCTCCTTGGGGACGGCCCCGTGCTTACTTTTGGAGGACCATACTTTTTGTCCTGTCAGACTTCCAAATAAGGGGTTTTGCTAATTTTAGCACGGGGGTGTGTTTTAGGCTGGGCATGGGGGCGTGCTTAATGAGGCACGACCCTATTAATGGAATTCAAAGCTTGGTTTTCCTTAGTTTCTTCTTCTTTAAGCTCCTATTGTTTATCTTAGTGTTTTCTAAGCCTAAAAACACAATATGAATAATTTAAGTATCAATTCATCATTTAATAAGAGTTTCTAGAATAACTGATATGCAATTGATATGTTTTACATGTAGAATTTGGATCATATCAATAGACAATAGGCATATTAGAGTCAGGCAGCTTCAGTACTATATTATATACAAAAGATAAAACACAGCAGCTGTTGGTACAGACAGTCTTGTCTTGTGTAACAAATGATTAGCAGTTCATGGAGTATAGTGCCGATTAGCAGCAGTTGATCAGCAGCATATCAGATAAGTGTTGATTGATAGTGGTTCAGCATATGCTGATCGGCAGTCATTCAGCACATGTTGTTTATTAGTTGATTCAGCACGTGGCAGAAAGCGACCGTTGGCAGCCAGTGTTGAATTCTTGAGTTTTCGATTGGTTCATCCTCTTTATAGATCAACATACTACTTATTGAATATGATATTTTTTAAGGTTAAAAGAAGTCAACTCTAGGTTAGGAAAGTGTTTCACAATGAAATTTCCCGGGGAAACCGCATATATCTAGGAGTAAAGATATGTCATGATACGTCAAAATGGTTTAGTTTTCAAGTTAAAGTGCATGTATTGACAAGGTTGCTCAGCATTATTCAATGCAAGTTTCCAAGCGTTGTTTCTTCCTAAAGCATACAATATTGTACTTTGTATTCTCAATATTCTAACATGGATGAAAACAGTACAAAGATGGAAAAGATTTTATGCTTCGACTATTGGATTTATAATTTATGTTATGTTATGCATTAAATCAAATGTATTGTATGTAGCAGTGAAAATTTATATACTTTTAATCATATAAAGTAGAAAAAGGCTTAAAATCATACTAGAGACACGATAATGGAAAAAAATTTACTCATTAATAGATATACAAAGACCATTATCCAGCTATTAATACAATGATGAATTACATATAAGGATAAAAACAATCAAACATCATAACACGCTTATCACCCTATTCCAGAATAACCAATTTTGATTATATTTTCTTTTTCTTTTAAGATAAATAACCCTTAAATTTCTTCTTCGCTGAGAGATGATGACCCATAACACGATGAAGTATAAAGGAAATGGCCAAAAAAAAGATCAGTGCTCTGAAGTGCAATGTTGAAGACCTTATTAGAAACGATCAGGTGTGATAAACTAGTTCTCAAACTTCTCCGTATGGAGCCTTCTTTATTGAACTAAAACTTATAGAAAACCTGAAAAAATCAAACCTGCTTTTAGTGTTTTATAGGATAAGATAATTTTTTTTAATAATGTCCATGTGATAAATTATAATACTTACATTATTATAGCTTACGAATGATGAATTTAATGGGGACTAATAATGAACCGGGGGTGGAGGAGAAGCGTAGATGTACACCGGTGGTGGGGGTGATTTTACTGGTGGAGGGGGTGATATGTAGTAGTACGGTGGAGGAGGAGATTTAACCGGTGGAGGAGGTGATGTGTAGTGGTATGGAGGGGGAGGAGATTTCAAAGGTGGTGGAGGTGAGGTATAATGATATGGTGGAGGAGGAGATTTCACCGGTGGTGGAGGTGAGGTGTAATGGTAAGGTGGAGGTGGGGACTTAGCTGGTGGGGGAGGAGATATATAATGGTATGGTGGTGGTGGAGATTTAACTGGTGGGGGAGGTGAGTTGTAATGATAAGGTGGTGGTGGGGACTTTACCGGTGGTGGAGGTGATGTGTAGTGGTATGGTGGTGGTGGTGATTTCACAGGTGGAGGAGGTGAAGTGTAATGGTACGGTGGTGGTGGAGACTTCACTGGTGGAGGAGGCGAAGCGTAGTGGTATGGTGGTGGTGGAGATTTAACGGGTGGAGGCGGAGATTCGTAATGGTACGGTGGTGGTGGAGATTTAACAGGGGGTGGTGGTGATTTGTAATGGTAAGGTGGTGGAGGGGACTTAACTGGTGGAGGAGGAGATGTGTAGTGGTATGGTGGTGGTGGAGATTTCACAGGTGGAGGAGGTGAAGTGTAATGATATGGTGGTGGTGGTGATTTAACGGGTGGAGGTGGAGATGTGTAATGGTATGGTGGTGGTGGAGATTTAACAGGTGGTGGAGGTGATGTGTAATGGTAAGGTGGTGGTGGGGACTTAACCGGTGGGGGTGGAGATGTATAGTGGTATGGTGGCGGTGGGGATTTCACAGGTGGGGGAGGTGAGGTGTAATAATATGGTGGGGGTGGTGATTTCACTGGTGGTGGAGGTGATGTGTAATAATAAGGTGGTGGAGGTGACTTAACAGGTGGTGGTGGAGATGTGTAGTGATATGGTGGTGGTGGAGATTTCACTGGTGGTGGAGGTGAAGTGTAATGGTAAGGTGGGGGCATTGACTTCTTAGGTGGTGGTGGTGATGTGTAGTGGTAAGGGGGAGGGAGAGACTTTATGGGCGGTGGAGGTGAGGTATAGTGGTATGGGGGTGGTGGAGACTTGTACACGTAAGTTGGTGTTGGTGGAGGTGGAGACTTATACAAGTAAGTTGGTGTCGGGGGTGGTGGAGATTTGTAGTAGTATGGAGCAGGAGTTGGCTTTGGCTTCTCACAAATCTTAAAAGGTTTCTTGGGGGCATATGCAAATGGTTTGGCATAAAGGACAACTAGATCATCATCTTTCGACTTGACCTTAAGCTTGGCACCCTTCAAACCCCCATGGAGATTTGTTGGGATGTTACATTTGGTGCCATTTGGTGCCATATGAAGCTTAGCGACACAAGCTTTAGCTCCACCATATTTCGAATATTTCAAACCTTCAACAGTAATTGCAAATTTGCCATTGATTTTAGTCTTTCCATATGCAACAATTTCTTTCTCACCAGCAGCCTTGCATGTGACCTCCACAACCGCACCTTTTCATCACATAATATAAGTTAATATTAAGTTTCTATGGTCAACTTTTTACAATCCTCATCAATTATTGATATCTTACGATCCAACTACTCTATGAAATTATAACATGGTATTGAAAATTTTGCCATTCAATTCTACTTTAATAAAAGCAAATGATAAATAATAAATAAACAATTAAGAAAAAAATGATTTTGTCATTCAATTATACTTCAATAAAAATAAATGATAAATAATAAATAAACAATGAAGAAAACTGATGTAATATTCATTTGTTCTAGAGAATATTCTTTCTTTTACCATGCTTAATTATCAGTATAGTATAAGAGCAATTATATATGCTTATAAATTATGATGATGAATATGTAAATATATGTCAAAAATTGAAATTTGTAGAAAAACAGATGCTCTATCTAGTCAAAAGGTTACAGAATATTTCCTACGTAACTTATTAGAGTAAAACACAAAAATTATAGCAAATGATTTTAGAGTATATGAATAGATAATATATAACTTGAGATTCAAATAGAAAATAAAAAATAGCAACTTTATCAAAATGTATAATTAATAATTTTTGTTTCAAGTGATGATTTTAACCTTCTGCCTCATCTGTGTTTTTGTCTCTCAACCATGAATGCACATGCATCATGTCCAATTACTTTATCATCATGGCCAACTTTATCAAATTTCTAATAATATATGTTTTAGGTAATTATGTTAATGCTAAAGTTTGTACCTTTCAGATGATGCTTTGCATGAGATTTGATGGGATGTTTCCAGTCATAGCAACTATAGCAGTACACTTTTCCGACTACCTTAACGGTCACTTCATGGGGGTGGGGGTGGGGGTGGGGGTGGGGGTGGGGGGGGGTGGGGGTGGGGGTGGGGGTGGGGGTGGGGGTGGGGGTGGGGGGGTGGGGGGTAGGGAGTTGGTGGTGGAGGAGAAGTGTAGTAGTAGTGGGGAGGTGATTTAGTTGGTGGGGGTGGGGATTTGTAGTAGTATGGTGGTGGTGGTGACTTGACTGGTGGTGGTGGGGACATGTAGTAGTATGGCGGTGGTGGTGATTTAACTGGTGGTGGTGGGGACTTATAGTAGTATGGTGGTGGTGGAGAATGCACGGGTGGAGGAGGGGACTTGTAGTAGTATGGAGTTGGTGGTAATTTAACCGGTGGGGGTGGGGATTTGTAGTAGTATGGTGGTGGAGGGGACTTCACCGGTGGTGGGGGAGACTTGTATATGTAAGGTGGTGGTGGTGAATGCACTGGTGGTGGGGGTGACTTGTACACGTAAGGTGGTGGTGGTGAATGCACTGGTGGTGGGGGTGACTTGTACACGTAAGTCGGTGGTGGTGAATGCATAGGGGGTGGTGGAGACTTGTAAATGTAAGGAGGTGGTGGTGAATGCACTGGTGGTGGTGGAGACTTGTACACATAAGGTGGTGGTGGAGACTTGTACACGTAAGGTGGTAGTGGTGAATGGACCGGTGGTGGTGGAGACTTATACACATAAGGCGGTGGTGGTGAATGGGCCGGTGGAGGTGGAGACTTGTACATGTAAGGTGGCGGTGGTGAATGAACCGGTGGTGGCGGAGATTTGTACTCATAAGGTGGTGGTGGTGACTTCACCGGAGGTGGTGGAGATTTGTACTCATAAGGCGGGGGTGGTGAATGGACTGGTGGTGGTGGAGATTTATATACATATGGTGGTGGTGGTGAATGGACCGGTGGTGGCGGAGACTTGTACTCATAAGGGGGTGGTGGTGAATGGACAGGTGGTGGTGGAGACTTGTACACATAAGGCGGTGGTGGTGAATGGACAGGTGGTGGTGGAGACTTGTACTCATAAGGTGGTGGTGGTGACTTCACCGGAGGTGGTGGAGATTTGTACTCATAAGTCGGGGGTGGTGAATGGACTGGCGGTGGTGGAGATTTATATACATATGGTGGTGGTGGTGAATGGACCGGTGGTGGCGGAGACTTGTACTCATAAGGGAGTGGTGGTGAATGGACAGGTGGTGGTGGAGACTTGTACTCATAAGGCGGTGGTGGTAAATGGACCGGTGGTGGTGGAGATTTATATACATATGGTGGTGGTGGTGAATGGACCGGTGGTGGCGGAGACTTGTACTCATAAGGGGGTGGTAGTGAATGGACAGGTGGTGGTGGAGACTTGTACACATAAGGCGGTGGTGGTGAATGGACAGGTGGTGGTGGAGACTTGTACTCATAAGGCGGTGGTGGTAAATGGACTGGTGGTGGTGGAGATTTATATACATATGGTGGTGGTGGTGAATGGACCGGTGGTGGCGGAGACTTGTACTCATAAGGAGGTGGTGGTGAATGAACAAGTGGGGGTGGAGACTTATACTCATAAGGTGGTGGTGGCGACTTCGCCGGAGGTGGTGGAGACTTGTGCACATAAGGCGGCGGTGGTGAATGCACCGGCGGTGGCGGAGACTTGTACTCGTAAGGTGGTGGTGGTGACTTCACTGGAGGCGGTGGAGACTTGTACTCGTAAGGCGGCGGTGGTGAGTGCACCGGCGGTGGTGGAGACTTGTACTCGTAAGGCGGCGGTGGCGAGTGCACGGGTGGTGGTGGGGACTTGTACTCGTAAGGCGGCGGTGGTGAGTGCACGGGTGGTGGTGGGGACTTGTACTCGTAAGGCGGCGGTGGTGAGTGCACCGGCGGTGGCGGAGACTTGTACTCGTAAGGCGGCGGTGGTGAATGCACCGGCGGTGGCGGAGACTTGTACTCATAAGGTGGTGGTGGTGGTGAATGGACCGGCGGTGGCGGAGACTTGTACTCGTAAGGTGGTGGTGGTGAATGCACCGGCGGTGGTGGAGACTTGTACTCGTAAGGTGGTGGTGGAGAATGCACGGGTGGTGGTGGAGACTTGTACTCGTATGGTGGTGGAGGAGATGGAGAAGGTGGTGGTGGAGACTTATACACATATGGTGGAGGTGGTGAAGAATACAAGTAAGGCTCATCAGCGGAAACCGCTACAAGGTTAGCAACTCCAACTATCGTAAATGCGATGACTAGAGGCCATAAGCGCGCCCCGAAAGGGCCGCCGGCTCCGCCAGGAGCTCTCATGATTCACCGGGTGACGGTGGTGGTGGAGGGTGGTGGTGGTGGTGGTGGTGGTGGTGGAAGATGATGCTTTGAGAGTAAAGCAACGAGTATATATAGGTAAAAGACGAGGAGCAGAGTCGTTAGAGGGAAGCTGTCAGGCAAACCACTTCGATGGCATTTGTCTAATAAAAAAGTTCCCAAATTGTTTCTGTACAGCTGGGACACATATTACTTTTTAAGTCTCGTTTGGGCGACTACTTGTTCATTTACTTGCGATAAAAACTTAAAAACAAAATATGTATTATTTAGGTAGTTTTAGCAAGATGATAAAGACCCAACAAAAGTAATAATTATATTGAATTATTAATATGCAAATTTTAGCATTTTATCGAACTTAAACCAGTATGTAAAACAAAGTCGACAAATATATTCCCTTTATATGAAAAAGAAAGTGGCATTTCCTATTAAATAACATATTATAATTTATTTATCAAGCATTAGTATAAAATATTGTAATTTTTAAAATAAATTCTTATACAAGTTTAAATAAAATTTCCATCAAATGAATACATTATATTCTAAAATAGTTACGTTAATATTAAAATCATTACACTAGAGTACGATTTGAACATTCAATTTTATTAGTGAATATATCATTTTATTATCAAATGGTCTTTAACGTCCTTGAGCAACCTTATGTTTTAGTGGATATAAAGTCAAATGAAACTATTCAATTAAGTAAAAGAAAATGAAATTCCAACGAATACTATTATTGTTCTCTGTTATTCACCTATTTAAGTCAAGAATCATTTATTTTATATGCATTCAACACTTTATTATCAAATGGTCTTTAACGTCCTTGAGCAACCTTACGTTTTAGTGGATATAATGTCAAATGAAACTATTCAAGTAAAAGAAAATGAAATTCCAACGAATGCTATTATTGTTCTCTGTCATTCACCTATTTAAGTCAAGAATCATTTATTTTATATACATTCAATTGGTATAAATTTAAAAAAATAGATTTAAATGCAAAGTATATTTTAGCTATAAATTGTATTTTTGCTATAAAATGTTAGAAGATACAATAAGTCAAAAAAAAGTCAAAAAAAAATTATATCTCACAATGTAAATCGAATTTCAAAAAATTAATTTCGAGCTTTTGTTCCATTAGCCGTCCTCACTAAGAAAAAAATAAACGCAAGAATAAAAAAACTAACGTTTTTTATTATGTTATTTATGAAAGAAACAATAACGTTATTTTGTCATTATGAAAGACACAATGGCGTATGACACAATGACGTCATTGTGTCATAAAAATACACAATGAAATTTTTTTATTTTTTTTAAAGAGGACGACGAGAGAATAAGAGACTCCGAAATACTTTTTTGAAATTCGATTTAGATTGTGAGATAAAATTTTTTATTACTTTTTAGGCTCATTTTGTCCTCTCACACTTTATTACAAAAATACACTTTATATAATAATCTCACCCTAAATTTAAAATGCCATAGAAATTACAAACAGATGAGCTTCGCCATTAAAATAAAATAACATTGTTTTGAAGTCTTAAATTATATATACTTGTTTTTATTTATTTAGTTTGTTTTTTTTGCGGCAATTTTTGAAGTATTCCGACCTTTTTAATAATTATTTTTTATCAAATTTATAATATAATATCGGTGTTGTTGCATGTGTGTTATGGGTGGGTGGGGTAGGGCGGCTTATCATATTTCAATTTCGCATAAAAAAACAAATATTATTTTCTGAAGCAACTAAGTTGTAAATACTTCAAACATTGTTTTAACGTAATAAAAAAATGTTATTAAGATTAGAATAATTATATCGCAAATTAAAATTTACATAATTTGTTATTAATTTTGCATGTTAGATTAAGGAGTTATAAATGTCTTTATAATACATTTTTATTTTAATTTGTAACTTTACAGTCAAGAAATTCTAAAAAAAAATTAGGCAATATATTCTTTCAAAAGAACAATCTAACGATGACAGTTTTCTGCACTCAATTTGCAGTAATACACTTATATCTAACTTCCATTTCCAGAAATTCAATCAACATTTTTTTGTTTATCTGATTAAAACTTTTGGAACTGTTCCATATATTCACTTTTTTGGTTGTCTAATTTTTTTTGAAATTGTATAACACCCATGTGTTGGGTGAGGCGGGTCAAAAGGAGCTTAGCTGTATAAAATTGTTCAAAAGACGATGAAGAAGATTGACATAATTAGACAACTATTAAAGACGGCTCAAGATCAACAGAAATAATACGCAGATACCATTGACGGTACCACTATCAAAAGTTAGGCCAGTTAAGCCTCATTTTAGCAAGAGTACGTGAAGTAGTCTATCATTTAAAATTTGCAAACTAAGCAAAGTTTATTCATAATACTTTTCATGTATCAAAGAAAATGTTTGCACAATGAAATGACATAGGTACAATTATATTGATATTGATGCCGAATTGGACATTATAGAATTATTGCAATACTAGATCGAAAAGTAAAACTATTTAAAACAAGGAGATTGGATTGATTAAACAATGATGGAAGGATAGAAAGAAAGAGATAGGATTGATTAACATGTTTTCGAGGGCGACGTATTATGGAGAATGGTAACATTTCATAAGAACTATAGTTTTTTGCCGGAATTAATAGAGAAGTGAATTATTTTTTAAATAAAATAATATTATATATTTATATATTTATCAAGTTTATTGTAATATTTGGGGAGGTAAATGATGTATTGTAACTAATTTTGTTATGTTCGAATTAGGGTCGATCTGAATTATATAAAGGATAAATTAAGGGACAATATGTGTCAAGCATCTAATTAAACTGAAATCCCGACCATAGCATATAAATGAGAGAGAGTTTGACAAAGTCAAATTAGAGAAAGCACGTGGAGCGGATTAAATCGTCATGTATCAAAGGATAATCATAATTCATATGCCAAGGAATTAACAAAACGTTAGAGCCTTAGTCTAGTGAATTAGTAATATCATCTTTATACGAGTTTTAATTCTTACATAATCAGATAATATTAGTTAGGACAAAAAATGTTATTAATAAAAAAGAAATGAACTTTATGAACGCAACAACAACAAAAAAAAATCCATGATAAGGTGTTTTAGTGATTCTAATAGCGTAGAAATGTATAGTCTAGATCATGTCATACTTGATGGATTTTGAAATTCTAAATAAATCCATAGGTTCATGTCAATAATAGAGTTCTATTAGGTCAAACAATCAAATGAAAACATTTTAGAAGTTAGGTGTGGTGACACACTAAGCATCTCTTCTTTTAACGACACCTAGATTTGTAGGATAAAATCATCATATTCTTCAACCTATAGAACTAATTAGACCATTCTAACATGATACTCAAAGCTCACACCATGACCAATGTGGCATCAATTTCACACATTGAACACCATGCCTTCTTGGCGTGGTCCACAGTTCACACACTCACACACATATACAAGACTAAAATAGTAATTAAAAAATAATTAGTGATGGAGTGTAAAATGGTGAGAAATAATAACTATATAACCATAGAAAAGTGAATAATGATATGATGCTAATATATCTGTAAGTGAAATATGAAATGTAATTAGTAAACCTGATAGCCTAAGTAATTTTTTTAAATAACTAGCCATCAATATCAAGATTCATTATTTTCAAACTTATGATTAGGTTATTTGAAAATGACTATTATGAATAAAATAAGGTATAAAAGTTTATGATATAAAAATTACTTGTGTAGAGGGAAAAATGGATACTAACAAGACATTGCGGATTGGCATTTTAGTTCAAAGTTCGTTTAAGCAAGACTACAGCACGTGACTACTCAGAGCCCCTATTTGGTAGCATATTTAAATGCTCATGTATTCAATTATATATATAGGATACGCTTAAGAACCATAAAAAATAAATGCATGTTGAAAGTTGAAACTACTTAAAATGTGGTAACTCATGTTGCCATATTGTGTTATATGCATTTAATTGTACAAAGTAATAACTACATAGGAAGGAATAAATGTGTAGAAAACTTAGTATATGTGGTTGTGTGTGGGATAGATAGATTTTTTTTTTTTTTTGAAACGGTAAATTTCATTCTACTATTAAATTACATCAATATACACAATGTCCGGATTTGAACTCAAAACCTTTAATCTAAGAAGTAAGAGTCTCTATCAAGTAAGCTAGTCCCATATTGACATGGTGGGCGGGATAGATAGATATAATACTTATTATTATTATTTGTAGGGATAAGTAAGTATGGGTGCTTAATTAGATAAAAAAACGGGCAGACCATATCATTAGTCATGTGA
>CM044006.1:52961040-52976040 GCA_024085815.1 Flaveria linearis
TATCTTTGAATAGTTAAGCGATATACTAGCTTTAATGGTTCAGACCTCTTAATGGTTCAGCACTTAATGATTCAGACCTTTATTAGTTCAGCACTAATCATTCAGATTTTGCCAAACAACCCCTAAATTAAAGGACATTGGTTGATGTGGTTGCAAATTTAATTAATATAGTAAGTTAAGTATATGTGAAAGGTAAAAAAGAGATAAATGCAAGATAAACGGATATATACACACTTCATTGTTTATTTAAATTTAAAATATATATAGTTTTCATCGAATTTATTTGACCTTAAATATGTATTAAGGTTTTCTAAGAAATTTTGCACAAAAATCTAAACTGTATACTCAATGATTGATGATTTTGATATACCCTTAAAAATTAACATTTAAAAGGTTTCATACATAAGGTGTGTCAAATCATTTATAACAGGAGGTGAAAAATATAAAAAATAAAAAATAACATCGGTCAAGAGGCAATGTCCCATAACATAAAACATTTAGAAAGCACATGTATATAAGAATACATCAGAACCATTGCAATATTATGTCAAAGTATGGTTTTGACTAAGTGTGTTAAACCCATGATAATGTTATGTTAAAGATAATTTTGTTTACCCCTCTATCTCAAAGATATGAAATTGATATCACACACAATTAAGACTAGATAACTCCCAATCTTATTACTAAGAAAAATAGCTCAAAAACTTAGTAAGGTGTATCCATACATCATGACTCGATATATGCCAGATTTTATAGGCTGGACTTCAACCACTCCAAACCTATAATAATAAACTAACTTGAGACCCAACCAACTTGTTGGTATCCCATACAATCTGCCAGAAAATGAGGAAAGCAGTGGGTGGAAGACAAAAAAAGTGGGAAGACAAAATGGGTGGAGGATAAAGTTGATAAAGGAGGGAATTAGGCCAACAATCACCCCCTAATTCCCGAACTGGGATAGAGAGAGGTCTTCCATACCAAGTAACCCACGCATTTCCATGAACTTGACTCGCACAAGTGCTTTGGTGAGAATATCGGCCTTTGCTCGTCTCCACTCACATACTCAATTTCCACCAACTCATTTTCAACGCATTCACGAATAAAATGATATCGTGTATCGATGTGTTTACTCCGACCATGAAACACGGGATTTTTCATTAATGCTATAGCTGATTTATTATCCACCCAAATCACTATCTTTTGCATCTCACCTCCTACGATTTCACCATATAAACTTCGAAGCCAAATCGCTTGACATGCCGCCGAAGTTGCCGCCATAAACTCAGCTTCACAAGATGACAAGGCTACCGTATTTTTTTTTGAGAACACCATGAAATAGGTGTTTCACCAAAATAAAATATGTGTCCAGTAGTACTTTTACCGTCATCCGTATCGGTATTGGACTACTATCACTATAGCCTATGATCTTGTGACTTCCTCCCCGTTTGTACCGTAACCCATAACTCGTAGTACCGGCAATATAACGAAGGATTTGCTTAACCGCAACTAGGTGAGAAACCATTGGAGATTGCATATAACGACTCGCAATTCCAACCGCATAAGATAAATCCGGTCTTGTATGTAATAAATAACGTAGACAACCAACTAATCTTCGGTAATTCGTTGGATCAACCGGTTCACCTTTCTTGTCCTTTGATAACTTTAGACCTGGATCCATAGGACATTTAGCCGGATTACACTCGAGCAAGCTTGTTTCTTTTAGAATCTTCTTCGCGTACCCTTCTTGCTTGATTGTAATGCCTTTCTCGGTTTGCTTGACTTCAATACCGAGATAATAAGATAGTAACCCGAGATCGCTCATCTCGAATTTCTCCTTCATTTGCTTCTTAAATTCTTCGATTTTCTTAGTGCACGAGCTTGTCACGATTAAGTCATCTACATAAACACCCGTAATAATTAATTCATTCCCCTTATGTTTAGTGTAAATTGCTTGTTCTTTGAGCATCGCTTAAAACCAAGAATCTTCAATGTACCATCGAGCTTGAGAATCCAAGCTCGTGGCGCTTGTCGAAGCCCATACAATGCCTTAGTTAACCGGTAGACTTTTTCTTCATGGCCCTTTTTAACGAAGCCTTCCGGTTGACTAACATAAACCACTTCCTTTAAATCACCGTGCAAAAACGCCGATTTGACATCTAAGTGGTGAACTTGCCATCCTTTGCAAGCCGCATGTGCAAGTAACAAACGCACCGTTTCCATTCGAGCCACTGGTGCGAAGACCTCGTCAAAATCAATACCAAATTGTTGAACATATCCTTTCGCGACGAGTCTTGCCTTGTATTTTATGATCTCCCCGGATGCATTACGCTTAACTTTATAAACCCACTTTAAACCGATTGGTTTAATATTACCCGGGAGTTTTGTTAAAGTCCAAGTTTTATTTTTTCAATGGACTCTAACTCTACTCGCATTGCTTTTTCCCAAAACTTATTTCCTATAGCTTGAGAATAACTTGTTGGCTCATCTTCTGCTGCGAGTAATAATTCTTCCGGTTCTTCTCGATTTACCCCATCTTGGACATGAAAATCTTTAAATTTTACCGGCATACGTCTCTGTCTCGTCGAACGCCGTAGGGGAGTTTCAACCTCAACATGGTCAGCAAAAACAGGCATAGGCTCTCCGAACCTACCTCCATTGAGGCTGAACTGGCAGCCAAGGCTGCTGCCGACAACGGGCTGCTGTGCGCATCTGCTGAACTCGCTGAACTGCTGCCAGAAACAGCAATTTGCTGCTGAAACGCAGCAGTGTTTTGCTGCTGATTTACTGTTGCAGATGCGCCTTCTGGAGTGCTTAGGTTAAGGTCTGACTCGGTAGTCGTCTCGGATGAGTGTCCGTCATGATCCGAGTGAAGAACGACTGTAAAGAATTCCGGGTCAGACCTGTTTTGCTTCCATTCCCAGCCACGTTTTTCATCAAATCTAACCGTTCTTCGGATACAAATCTTGTTCTCGACCGGGTCATACATACGAAAAGCTTTACACCCCGGTTCCGAACCAAAATATACCATCGCTCTTCCTCTATCATCAAGTTTATGTTGATCAACTTTGGGTTCCGTCGCAAAACCCACACAACCAAACACGCGCAAAAACTCTAAATTCGGTTTCTTTTTTAATAATGCTTCGTATGGTGTTTTTGTATCAACCGCTTTCGTAGGACTCCGGTTGAGTACATAAACTGAATGTTTAGCTGCTTCACCCCAAAATCTTTGTGGCACCTTGGTTTGCTTTAGCATACACCTCACCATACCTATTACCGTTCGATTGCGTCGTTCAACGACCCCATTTTGTTGTGGCGTATATGGGGCCGTAAGATGTCTTCGGATAGCATTGTTTTCACACCAATCATTGAACTCGGTTGATGTGAACTCACCTCCGCGATCAGTTCTAAACGTGCCAATCTTTAGACTTAAGTCTTTCTCAACCAAAGCTTTAAACCGTTTGAATGTCTCGAACGCTTGATCCTTGGATTTCAAAAGAAAACACCACATATAGCGTAAGAAATCATCTACAATTAAGAACATATACCTACAACCTCCTGGTGTAGACGGTGTGATGGGACCACAGAGATCACCATGTAAAAGCTCGAGTGGTCTAGTGGCCCGAAACATGGCTTTGGTCGGATACGGCTTTTGAGTCTGTTTCCCAATCAAACAACAATCACATATGTTTGATGGGTGGTTAATTACTGGCATACCACGAACCATGTTCTTTGACTCAATCTTCCTCATTGAATCAAAGTTAAGATGCCCTAGACGGGCGTGCCAAAGCCAAGAAACATCATCAAGCTTAGAGAGTAAACATACCGGAGAACCAACCACGAGCTTGATTTTATACATCCGGTTAGTTTCACGAAACACCTTCATCATAAGAGTTCGTGCTTTGTCATACACTAGCAAAACATCGTCTTCCATCACGACCTTGCATCCCGTTTCGGTAAGTTGTCCCAAACTAATGATGTTGGAACGAAGGCTCGGAATATAGTAAACTTCCGTTAGTATTCTATGTTCACCGATTTTAGTTGTGAACAAAATCGAGCCTTTTCCTTCAATTGTAACACAAGAATCATCACCAAAACGTACCTTGCCAGTTACTCGTTCGTTTAGCTCCGAAAAGAATTCTTTGTTCCCTGTCATGTGGGTAGAAGCTCCGTTATCTAAATACCATAAATTCTCCTCCACATGCATGGATTTGAATTTTTTCGGGTTCACATTCTCTTCATTCAAGTATACCGTCTCGCTTGAATTCATATCATAAACCAAGGTTGCATCAGTTTCTTCAGTAAGATTTGATTCTTGTTCTTGCTTCCGTTCTGAACAAGTCGAAGCGTAGTGACCAAACTTGTCACATCTAAAACATTGAATTTTAGACTTATCTTTCTTCGGTTTCTGTCGGTTGTCGTTGTTTCTTTGACCCGAGCCCTTTGACCCACTACCTTTACCATTGTCTCGGTTTTGGTTGGTGTATTGTCCCTGACCCGAACCACGTCCACGACCTCGTCCCCTCCTTCCAGGACCATTACGACCACGACCTCCATTATTGTATTTGTGGTTTGAGGACGATTCCCTTGAGAAAATAGTAATTGTCCTTGACTACCAGCCGGATCTTTTTCCTCCTTAATTCGTTCCTCGTATGCCTTCAAACGACCTACCACATCATCAAAGGTAATAGTTTCAAGTCGACCACTTGCTCGATCGAGGCCACCATGTGAATAAACTTTCTCGGTAAGCCATTTAAAAACTTCTTGACTAACTTGGGTTCATCGATCTTAGTACCCAAAGAATCCGCCTTCGATGAAAAACCTGATAATAATGAAGCAAACTCGTCCACCGTGCTTTGTTCCTTCATCTTCACATTTTCAAAGTCAAACATAAGGGTTTGAAGCCGTGCCTCTCGAACCCTATCCGCCCCGAGATTTCGGGTCTTCAACGTATCCCACATCTCCTTAGCCATACTCAGATTTCCGACTTGAAGAATCTGATTTTCCGGAATGGATTGAAACAACAAAGCGATGGCCATGTTGTTTTTCTTCACATCAACTGCTGTACCAGGTTCAATTTGTTCCCAAACTCCGTGTACGTTAAAGATAGCTCTCATCCGCATGGCCCATATTGTATAATTTTTTGAGTCAACATGGGGCACGCGAGTGAGGAAGTAGAAGCACCACCTGGTTCTTTAATTGACCCCGATTGATTACCTTCAATGTCCGCCATCTTCGATTTCTTCTTCTAAACCAGCAAAGGTGTACTACCTTGATGTTCCAGCCTTTGTACTTGAGTCCGGTTTGCTGCTGTTGCAAATAACTCGAACCCGCCTGGTTCAAGTCTTAAAAAAAACTGATCTGCCTGCTGCTGCTGTTACCCTTCTTTGTTAAACAGAACAGAGAAAAAAACAACCCATATCAGCAGACTCGTTGCTTGCTGCTGATCGGATTTACTGGCCCTTGCTGATGTTTCTGTCTCACTGGAAACGCTCCTGATTGCTGAAAAGATCAACTTAATCGAAGAGGAACTGAACAGGCTCTGATACCAATTCAAAGATATGAAATTGATATCACACACAATTAAGACTAGATAACTCCCAATCTTATTACTAAGAAAAATAGCTCAAAAACTTAGTAAGGTGTATCCATACATCATGACTCGATATATGCTAGATTTTATAGGCTGGACTTCAACCACTCCAAACCTATAATAATAAACTAACTTGAGACCCAACCAACTTGTTGGTATCCCTATACAATCTGCCAGAAAATGAGGAAAGCAAGTGGGTGGAAGACAAAAAAGTGGGAAGACAAAATGGATGGAGGATAAAGTTGATAAAGGAGGGAATTAGGCCAACACTATCACCAAAAAATGACCAATGTTTTAGCATAAGCACCTACCACACATGCACAGGCCAACAAAAAATGTCAACCATTGACCCTTATAAAGGGTCAACATGTCAAACGTACAGTAGAAAATCGTTTTGAATAGATAGTGTGTTTAAATCATATGATAGCAGCAATTATGTACAATGATAATATGTATTAACATTTGAATTATTGTTGTAACATGTTTTGATCACATGTATATAACATTCATCTAATCAGTTACAAGTTACAACAGTGCATCCAACTTTACATCTTTGATTTGCTAATGCGTTGTGTTTTCAGACATAGGTTTATAGCTTTGTGTTTCGCCCATTCCAACTATGCATCAAACCGTTCTGCATACATTCAAATCAGTATTGTAATCTACTTGGCTTGACCTTTGACATTAGCACTTAGAAATTAAATTAACTAGCTCAACGTTATATAATTTGAAAGACAGCAACCCTAAAATAATATACCAATTCAAGCTACTTTTTCTCATAAGAAAAAGCACATATATCTTATGCGCAAAGGTAAGTAATATTACAATTCTTTTTATTTTATTTGTACGATTACAAAAGAAAAAACATTCAGAAAAGACAATTACGTCTCAAAAAGAAGGAAAAATGTAAATAAAAAATATAGACGAAGAAATCATACATAATCATTAACATCGGGTGAGTTATCATTATTAGCCTTACTTAATTTAAGGTGATGATAAGAAAATTCGTCATCGTTGAGAATAAATGTATCAATCTATATATTCTTATACCGTTTGTGGTTTAGGAGGAGAGAATTTTACACTTGAATATACAAATACGAAACAAGTAAAAGTTTAAGTAGCCAAGTGGAAGTTTACTACAAAACACGACCCCACCACTAAATATACTTTTCAAACTTTAATTTGTTGTTTTCTTGTTTTATTATTGGATTGGATTTTTGTAGTTGTCATGTTTGCTAAAACGTGAAAAAATATCAGATTAAATGTAATCATTTTGTTCCCATTTGGAATTATTTGAGTCGCATATTTTTCTTTTTCTGTTCGTATGTAGTAAGCACTTTGAAAAAGAAAAAACCCGCATGAAAGAAGAAAAAAACAAAATCACTTGCCAACCATGATTATTTTGATTTTTATCTTCTTGTGAAAATTATTACTTGAAATGTTTCCCTTTAAGAAAAATAAAATATTTGAGTTGGTGAAACTATATACTGATGTAAGATAATTAAATGTCTCATTATGAAGTAATATCAGTAAATTGTATGTAAGATTCGCATTTAATAATTGAAGTGCCATTTAGAAAAATATAAAAATAATTTATAAAATAAACACGTGTCGATTAAAAAGTCTTGTGTGGATGACAAAAGCTCGATCATGACTATTCTTAGAAGGGTTGTGTTAAACATATGTTCTAAATATCAACTACTCTACTTAATTTAGCGTTTTAAATTAAGGATAATACTTTTCAAAACAAAAATACTAAAATGTGTTGTGTTTTTATTATACTCCAATTACTTGTATACAAGTAATAACTAGAATTGATCAATTTAACTGAAATCTTGAAAGCAACGTACGCATGTTGCATTGTTAAAATTTATATTGAAACGTAAATAAAAACAAGTATGTCACAATTATATATATGCGGAATTTAAGAAAAAGTTACATTTTCACAATAAGCATTAAGAAATACGAAAGGGTATTTAAAAATAAAAGAAGTAAAAACATATTACATTTGACTAGCTAGGCTTGGTTTTAAATAAAACTAGGTGTTTGAGTTTTAAGGAAGCATTAAAGCCATCTAGGCTAAGCTACTTATGTGTATACTATTTTCACAATCAATATATAATGATTTAAATAAAAAAATTAAAAGTATTGTTCACACAACTTCTATTAATAGTAGTACAATATGAACTCAAGTTTGCAACTTTGTTTCACTTAATTTTACCAAACAGGCTCAAAAATTGAAAGCATAAATAATTACATGCATATATGAAAACATAAATGAAAAAAATCAAAGAAAACAAAATAAAACATAATAGATGTTAAAAACACTAGTAAGGCAAAGAAGGGTGTTTTAACTCTCCTTAACCTAGACACACATCATCTACTTATCCTTACTTCAACTCACCCCAAGCAGATGGTTTAACCTCCTTTAACTCACTCCACAACATCCACTTTTTTAGTTATAATATTAAATTAAATATTTAATTGACTATAGAAATAAATGATAAAAATATTTTATTAGTTTCCCTAAACATTACAAATTAAAATAAACTAGTGGTATCCAACTACGCGCGTTGCGCGTGTAATGGATCGGGCTTAGATTAGGCTTTCAGCTATGGCTGCTAACCAAAAACGGTTGCCACGCCAAAGCAACTGACGTCATTCTTAGTTATCGTCACAACCCATCATTGTATCACATGTCAGTAGAGTAATGAAACGAACAATATCATAAAATCTGTAGGTCTCAGATGAACAAATGTTCATCATCATAGACCTGAAATAGAAGTGGCATCACCAATGAGACAACAATTTTGCTTACAACATCACAACAATACCTCAACAAACTGATATCCAAAACAACAGTGTCTACCTAACATGGTATAATAGATGTTTTGAAAGTATAAAATTTGCAACTTAATGCTTACGTTAATGTGATAATATATATCCTTGGTTGATTTGGATATGACAAGCAATCTTTTATCCAAAATAAATAAACTGTTGGTGCAAAGCTATATGTATTTTAAGACAAACATCCATTTAACAAAAAACTATCCGTGCAACATGTCTAAGCCGAAACCTAACATCGATGTTGTTCTGCCATTGTCAACTCAGTCAAAACACAAAAGCGGGTCAGGCCAATGTGCCTCGGTTCTACAAATTACATTACAGGCACTAACCTCATCAACGTTTCTTCTTGCTTCCCTTTGCAGCACTGGACTTGGATGGAGTTGCAACCAGGTACACAAATAGAACAACGATGGAGATTACTGACACTAATGACCCATAATTAGCCAACAACCTCTGCAAATTCAGAACACATAATATGATTCAAATGAACAACAACCCATAAAACACAAAATAATTGTTATAACCGCATCATCGATAAATATCATATACAAAATGCATTAATAACAGTAATATATAATACCTTTGCCTGAAACGATAGCAGATTAGCAGCCATCAAGCATAAATTCATGCAAAAAAACAAAGCAGTGCGTAATCAGTTAAAGATCAAAACATTCGAATGCACTTTTATCAAGTCGTTTTTTCCCAAACTGTTTAATGAATGAGGCAATTTTAATAAAAACACAATTCATAATTTGACCATTATACACTTGTCTTTCTCCATACCCCCCAAAGTCTCATATCCTAAAGCAAGTTTTAAGGGAATGCACGAAATAATCTCTTTATTATATTGTTTGGCATTATAAAAACTTACAAGATTAAGTGGACTCTCTTTAGGCCTTTCTGATAAAATCTCGAGAGGTAGAATTGAAGTCAAATAAGCCTCCTGCAAAAAGCAAAATATTGCAAGTAAGCACATACAATACCTGAAATATTAGATTACCTCATTTTTTGTAAACAAACCTGTAGTGCAGCCTTTGTAGGTACACGGAATGTAATAACAGCCGGTGTGCTATAAAAGACAGTTTTCACATTTGATTCCAACTCAAAGGAGTGAGATAAAACAGCCCCACTGATGATATAAACAAAAAACTATTGTGAGAATCAATTAATGAAAAGCAATTAGTACTTTTATTGAAAGCACAGATACCAGAGTATCATGCCTGAAAGCACAGAAGCACATCCAATATTGCAGTTTCAGAAGGGGGGAAATTGACTAAATCCAACACTTCAATCAAAAATTGAACTAATTAGGGCAATTAACTCCAAATTCTGATTATTCCAGATCACATAATCAATCTCTAATTGCAATGTCAAGCATACCTTAACAACAACCAGATAATCTATTGAGGGACATGATGAAAACACATTATCAAACTAAACACAACAATCAATAACAGTAATACTAACTTTTATCTTAAATTCAACCGTAGTAATTCAATATGCAGCTTCATAAGGGGAAAATTGAACAAATCCAACACTCCAATCAAAATTGTCCTAATTAGTGCAATTAACATCAAATTCCATCAGATCTACAATCACCAATTCCAAATTCAACACTAAATCCACACACATTACACATAACAATCAGATCAAATTCAAAGCATCACCTGTGAGGAAAAAGCGAACCACCGACACCGTTTAGAAGCCGGATCTCAGCAGCCTCAGCAGACGCCACCGACGGAATGATAGCCTGCGTCGTAAGCAGAAGATTTATCTCTTGGTGCTCCAAAATTATTATGGGCCGCCACCGCCTGCCTCACGTGGAACG
This sequence comes from Flaveria linearis, assembly GCA_024085815.1. Classification (NCBI taxonomy): domain Eukaryota; kingdom Viridiplantae; phylum Streptophyta; class Magnoliopsida; order Asterales; family Asteraceae; genus Flaveria; species Flaveria linearis. Next base: position 52,971,306 of record CM044006.1, read on the forward strand.
CTGGCCTTTGGTCGTCACCATCTCTCTCCCCCATCGCTCCATTTCGCCCCTCTGTCCTCTGATTTGTGTTTTGAGATAGAAAGACGGTTGTCCTGCTACCACCTTTGTCTACTTCATGCAAGTGCCACCGCTGTCTCGATAGTGTGATTACCCCTACCTACCTCCGGCGAACCTCGATCGGTGCGTTGGGTTGTGTTTGGGGGTTGTTCTCCACCTCCGGTTGTTGCCTACTATACAGTTCTCTTTTACCATGATTTTTGGGTTTCTTTGGTGGTGTTGATGAGGGTTTAAGTGAAATTCCCAATATACCCTCAATTTACTGTTCATTTACTGTTCATTGAACTTACTTTTTAAATATATAGGGAAATTAGATGATTTAAAACAATGAAAAACTTAAAATATAAAAAAAACTAAAAATTAAAAATATCTAAGACGATCGACGCTCTTATTTGTCCCTAACCTCTTGTTTGATTCATCCGCTAGCTGATGGGTCAAGCCGGTTAGATGATCAATGGGTTGGGCGATAATTTGAAAGTCCTTTCATTATTCTTCTTCTATCTTCATTTTCATTTTTTTTTTCTCTTTGCAGCCCTTCATCTTCGGCTTTTGTTGTTGGTAGGCGTTGAACTTTCTCATTTGTTCCTATAATAATATCACACTTTCAAGTTCAGTGGATTGTTCCTCTAATAATATCACACTTTCAAGTTCAATTGGTCATTCAGGCTTGTCTTCATCCGGCAAGGGATCTGCATTTAGATAATAAAAATTCGGAGCCTTGGATCCTGCCGTAAAAAGCCCCAAAGTAGGAGATCTCTCAATTGCTCTCAAACATAGAAACATATATGGTTCAATAAAAGAACTTTATAATACATGTTCAAAATTTTCTTGCGTTTGACTTCAATATACGTGTAGAACGAATAAGAATTTTCTTGCATTTTACCTCTCTTATTACCTGAAAAAACATATGTGTAAGTCATTTTTAATATATATCTTAAACCATTTCACATATAGAAAAACATATGTATGTCATTTGTACCCGCATATAAAATTATTTTCACATGTGTGAAACCAATTCCACACGTATAGAACCAATTTTACACATGTGTAGAGCCACTTTTCCACATGTGTAAAAAGCACGTTTCATGAAATTGAAAACATTAATACAAATCTATGAGATATAAAAGATGGGTGAGGTTATTCTACAAAGTGTATTTTTACTACAAAGTGTGAGAAAACACAATGAGGCTAAAAAAGTCATAAAAAAATATCGCACAATGTAAATCGAATATTAAAAAAGTACTTCGGAGCCTCTGTTCCTCTCGTTGTCCTCTTTCAGAAAAAAAATAAAATAAAAATAAAAATTTTTTTATTGTGTTTTTATATGACAATAACGTCATTGTGTCTTTTATATTGACACAATGACGTCATTGTGTCTTTCATAATAATACAATGAAGTCATTGTGTTTTTCATAAATAACACAATAAAAAATGTTAATTTTTTTATTTTTTTTAATTTTTCGTTTATTTTTTTCTTAGTGAGGACGACTAGGGGAACAAAAGCTCCGAATTACAAAAGCTCCGAATTACTAATTGTTTTTCATAAATACACTTTGTATTTGAACCTTTTTCATAAAAGATTATGATGAAATACAACTCTATTTTCAAATAATTGCAAAAATTATTCTTTGTTGTCTAAGAGTTAAATGCAATATTTTTATGGTATAACGCTCAATAAGATGTAATTAACATGTACTATTATCAACATAGTTTTGCTTGTCCATAACTAATAAAGAGGAAAGTTTTTATATGAATCGTAATAGTTGTGCAATCAAACTATTTGATTATTCAATTCAATCTTTTAAAACTTCTCAAAGTTTTTTTTCAATTTGAATTTTTTGAATTTACCATGTAAAGCAAACTTCAACTGGATTGTTACAATCACTTGCTTATTAATTTACAACTATAATGTAATTAAAAAGGTCCTAATGGGGACACCGCAGTGGTTTTTGGGGTAGGCCGGGCCAAAAGGTCACGGTTAGGGCTTGTGGTCACGTTTTGGTACCTAAACGTGACCGCAAGGGCTTGCGGTCACGGTTTCTGTGTCGTCTTCCGACACCTCGTGACAACAAAACGACAAATGACCTGACAAAGTTGAAAACCGGTCACCAAACCGTCACGGTTTGGCCTAACCGTGACCTCTAGGTTACGAGGTTCAGTTTAAGGTACGAGGTAGACTGTGATGTTGACAAAAGGGCCGGGATTCGCGCCTCGAACCGTCACATGGAGGCCAAACCGTGACGGTTTGTGCACCAGATTTTCATCTTAAATACCTTTGAGCTTTCAACACTCGACATTTCATCCAATACTCGAAATTTTTTCATCATAAATACCTTTGAGCTTTCATTCATCCAACACTCGAGATTTTTCAGCCTTCGTCATTCCAAAAACACGTTAATTCAAAAACAATGTCGGGTTCGGGAGATCATTATCAAAAGCCGAAGCTTCCAGATTTGAATGAGGTGCCACATATCGAAGATTCGAACCAGGTTGAACTAGTCTATGTTTTATTATAACTTATTATTTGAAATATCTAACCATTATCTTTTTTAGGAATATTATGTATCCGGGAGTCACCCTCCATGAGGGGAGGAGGAAACCAACCCGTCGAACACATTTGCTCAAGAGGCGTACAACTCTTTATTTGGACCGACAGGTTACGGTGAAGGGTACAGATATCCCCCTTGCAATTCTTACGGGCATGCCCCGAACACGTACCACTCACAAACAGAGCTGGATTATGGACATCCCCCGTACCAGTCAGAACTAGAAATTACACATGTGTCGGATACTTTTAATGGGAATGACACAGATGAGAGTGACGGTTCGGTTCACCTCGAAGAAAACCATGGGGACACCGCGGAGTATGATGGGGATGAGGATCGGATAAGAAAGGCTACGGTTTCTTATAAAACCGATAAAGTACGAAGAGTTTTTATTCTTTTGTTTATTTTATTTTTTTATTCGTTTTATATATTGTTTTTTATGTCTAGCTTTATCATTTTTTCAGTATTTTGATTTTCGTGAGGACTTGGATAAGTGGGCTAAAATGAGAGGACACGAGCATGGGCGTGTCATTGTGGTGGGTCAGTCACGAAAAAAGGATGTGGAACTATTATGCAATCGTAGTGGTGAACCTAAATTCACTGGCACAAATAGACGTACTGGGAGCATAAAGAAATGATGTCTCTTTAAACTCGTTGGGAAGTACGTAGGAAAGAGTGACAGTTGGATGTTAGAGGTAAGAAACGAGACGCATAACCACGATCTTGTTGTGTACGAGGAGGGCCACGCGCATCTTAGGAAGATGACCGCCGAAGAAATTGATCTTGTCTAGAAGTTACACAGGCAGCCCGTGCAGCCACGACATATCCATTCAGCCGTAAGGGAGCACTTTCCCCACAGTGTCTGTGTTGTTCAAGACATATACAATCTGACGTCGAAGTTTAGGGCTGAGGGGAGAAAAGGCATGACACCAATGCAGGAACTTGAAAACCTGCTACAATCTAAAGAGTTCATGTATGAAACACGAACGAATGCAACTACTAAGGCCGTGGAAGATGTTTTCTTTTGTCATCCTACTTCGTATAAAATGTGGCGCGCATTCCCGCACGTGATGTTCATAGACACGACGTACAAGACCAACATGTACAACATTCCGTTTGTTCAGGTTATTGGCGTTACGTCGACGTCGAAGTCGTTTTGTACTGCGCATGCATTTATATCGAGGGAACGGCAGGACAACTTCACATGGGTACTGGAGCGGATCAGAGATATGCTCAATGGGTGTGTGGAGCCCCGCGTTATTGTCACAGACAGGGACCTTGCCCTGATGAGCGCGTGTGACACAGTGTTCCCGACTGCTACTAAAAACCTATGCAGGTGGCACGTTAGGGAGAATATCAAAAGACGATAGAATATCCTTTTCAAAACCGACATGTGGAAGGATTTTTCATACTGGTGGAAGACCTTGTGTTCGTCTCCCACAGAGGCATTGTACGGTTACAATTGCAGGAAGATGGAAGAAAAGTTAAATGAAGATGGTAAACGTGGTAAGAATTTCATAGTTATTTTTACTCTAATAATTTATTTGTTCATTTATAAAATTTATTATTTCTTTCAGAGGTATGGGAATATATTTGGAATAATTGGTTCGTGCCGTACAAAGAGAAAATTGTTACTTGTTGGATGTACGACCGCCTTAACTTTGGTGAATTTACAACTAATAGGGTTGAGGGCCAACATGCCAACTTCAAGAGTTACCTCACAGGGACCAATAATACGTTGCACACAATTGTCGGATATGTTTGTGACCTCGTGCACGGCCAGGAGATTGAAATCTGTAAAACATTCGAGGTGTCCTATGTGAAGATTAAAAAAGACCATCGACTGTCATTGTTTTCAAAATTGCATTATAAAGTATCCATTTTTTTCCTTAGCCTCCTTGAATCAGAGTTGACGAAAATGGAAATGATTCAGGAGTCTGGGGGTTCATGTGGACACCAGTTGTTCACGTCCATGGGCTTGCCATGTGCTTGTCGTTTGGAGATATACATCCGAGAAGGTTATATTTTTCTTAATACATTTTTTACTGTTGTCACACGATTGCATATTTTTCACTAATAATTTAATCTTTAAATCCAGTCACAAGTATTCCACTCGATGCGGTAGATCCACA